>CAUHTR010001516.1:0-67951 GCA_959609185.1 Schmidtea polychroa | reverse complement strand
CAATATGCATTACAAGGGTCGTTATTATATTACTATTACTAGTAACATTCGCTGTAATGTAATAAAAATGAGGAAGTTCTTCACATATGTTTGGGAGCACCTGGTAAAGGTGTTTCCATCTATTATTCTTATCTATAAATGATATGATGTATTAAGTGCTGAATGGAATGAAAAGCAAAAGAGCGAAATGAGAAATTTTAATTCCCAAAAGGAAAACGTTTAAAATATTTTGCTCATTTTCTGAAATTCAAAGAAAAATCGTCATTGACGATTCTCATTACCGAGAATTAAAACAAAAAAGATTCAAACAATGAAATAAGAGATTTGTTCAATGAAATTTTGTTTATGTAAACTGCTTGACAAAGGCACAAAGAAAGGACATTAAATAAATTCAAATTCTTTTAATAATAATTATTTTTTGATTTAATTTTTATCATTTTTAATGTCGAATTTTGAGAATTTAATATTTTTATATTTTATTTAATTTTTATTAATTGAATTTCACATATTTTATAAAATATTCTATTTATATTGGTTATTTTTTTATATAATTTTTATATTTTTATTCCCTAAGTTATTTTTTTGTACTATTTTTTATAAATATTTTTATAAACACTGATGTTCCGCGGAACACAGGTTGAAAACCACTACAGTATACAAAATCATTGGCCCGAGTGGTAGCGGGAAAACATTGTTTGTTTGCAAATTACTAAAATCAAATTTATTCAAAACAAAATTCAACAGAATTTATTAAAATAGGGGTGCTGATGAAGAACATGGATTGACGTAATCAAATTTTTGTCAATTGAAAAACATGAAAATAGTAAAGGGATTTGATAAAGACTGTTCCAAGAACCCAATAAAGAAAAAGATTTTAATAATTAATTCACAAATTTCAGCAGACATGTTGGTGTAACAGTTATTTTCATAGCACAAAATCTATTTCATCAAGGTGGTGCACATCGAACACGTAATTTAAATGTTCAATATTTAGTTATTTTTAAAAATCCTAGAGATGCAACTGTGATTGATTTTTTGGACGACAAGCATGCCCTAATAATCGTAATTTTCTTATCAGTGCATTTCAAGATGCTACGAAAATACCACATGGGTATATATTTCTTGATTTCACATAACAAAAACTGATATTTTCAACCCAAAAGGTGCCATGGTTTATAAACAAAGTTCAAAACAAAGTTCAAAACAAAGTTCAAAACATATAAAAAATGTTTTTAAAATCAAGGGTAACAAATAAAAAAGAACCAAAAATTCCACCAACAACTAGTTATACTCCGCCTGAAGAACTTGATACTGAATATTTCCCGGCAAAGAATGTTATTTCGAAAAATTCTTAACCTAAACGTAAAACCAATAAGAAAGAAAAAGTAGTTAAAAATCATCGGAGTTTTCCGTTTTTTAATACATTGTTAAAGGCACCGGTCTAAAAAGAATGAATATTTTTCAATCATTCCTAAATTATGTTGTCGATGATTTCCTAGATATTATACTTAAAGTAGTCAAAGGCATGATTAAAATCAATAAATCAAAAAAGCATTTATTGAATAAGCATAAGAAACCTTTGATATCATTAGTAAATAATAAAAATCACAAAAAAATGAGAAAAATTATATATAAACAACAAGGGTAATTATTGGTGCATTGATACCTTTGGCATTATCATTATTAGGTGGAGTTATAGGAAATCAATCATAAATACAATCATAAACAATGTGTGCTAATCCATCATTACCAGACGTTAAATTTAATTTTAAATCTTCCTGTTGTAATGAAGAAGATTTGGACGAACTTAGAAGACGAAACCGGTTTCGGTGGGTGACAAAATCAAAAGTTCCGAATTCGAAAAAATAAACTCAGAAGTGGTTATCAGATCAACTCGCGTACAGTTTGAACAAACCAATGCAGAAAGGATTTCCAACATGAGCGTATAAAACATATGGAATAAACGATTTATAGCAAATAGATATGATGGAGATGATACCCTATTCAAATATTAACAAGAGGTATAAATATATTTTAACATGTATTGATGTATTCAATCGGTTTGCCCGAGCAATACCAGTCAAGGCAAAACCTGCAGATGAAATGTCAAAAGCTGTTAATATTTTATTTAAAAATGTACATCCTAATAACTTGCAAAAGGATTTAGGTATTATTATTATTATTATTATTATTATTATTATTATTATTATTATTATTATTATTATTATTATTATTATTATTATTATTATTATTATTATTATTATTATTATCATTTTAAGTAAAGAATTCTACAACAGTAAAGTTAAGCAAATTGTCGATAAACTGAAAATAAATCACTACTCGGTACATTCTCAATACAGAGCTGCCCATGTTGAAATATTTAACAAAACTTGAGAGATAGATTAAAGAAATTGTTCGTGTATCAAGGTAATAAAAAATATGTATTGGTTTTACCAAAGATTATAACCAGTTATAAGCATTCGTCACACCGAGGACTGAATGGATTAAGACCAATTGAAAATATTATTATCCCAACAAGATGTAACAAAAATGAAGAAACCGAAATATAAAGTTGGTGACCATGTTAGAATTAGTAAAATTAGTGCATCACCATTTATTAAAAATTTTGATACAAATTGGATTGATGAACTCTTTGTAATTTCGAAAATAAATACTACCCAGAACCCTGTAATGTATGTCATCAAAGACTCTGATTATAACATTGTAAAAGGGAAATGTTATGAGCAGGAATTACAAGTCATTTATCCCCCAAAAGTATTTAGAATTCAAAAAGATCGGCAAGGATAAACAATACTATATCAAGTGGCATGGATATCAAAACCCGTCATGGATATCATCAAAAGACCTAGTAAAGTGAATTTTATACTATTTTACCAACCAATAGCTGCCAGCATATTCATCCAGACAATCAAGCCAATAATTTCATGGTCAATCTCCAGAATCCGATTTCTTTAAATTGTGACTTGAAAGTTGCACTGTAAGATTTTACATTCAAAAACATTTCCATCTTATAGTCAATGCATGACTAATTTCTAAAGAAATGTTCTGAAAACATATAGCGGTATCTTTGTTATCAGTAATTTTGATAAAACATATCACATTCCGAATCAAATATTAGTTCCGCATTGCTCTATGTTTTACAAAGATGGATTAAATATCGATTGTGATTTTAAATCATTTACAATAACATTCTAAACTATTGAAGATGCCAAACGAATGGGTTGCAATTATTTAAAAAATGTTGTTACGGAAACTGAACATTTATTACGCTTTAATCTATTTGAACCAAACAGGATATAGTGAAAGAAGAAATTCAAATATCAGTATCGTATAATAATGAAATTGAAGAATCATTCATCTTGGCTAACAAATTATATTTTGATAAACTTGATATGTTACTTAAATATTTAAAGTTCAAAATTTGGACATCGTGAAAGATTTGTTGTTTACTTTCAGTTTGAATGATGACATTTGCGAAGTTACATTTGATAAAATTTTGACAAATACACTTGAATTAGAGAAGCAACAATATCGGGAAAAATCGGCTGCTATACGTAACCAAGAATACTTAAACATCATCAACAAATGTTCATATATACTAATATTATTGAGCCCATCATTGTTGGTGATTCCAGTGTTCCTCTTTTGAAATCAGTGTTGATTGGAAACGACGAAGTTGTCAATATAAATATCGATAATCCCATGTATTTACCAATTTCAAGCTCATGTATAAACAATATAGAAATAAAAATTCGTAATGATAGTGGAAAACTTATAAACTTTCCAAAAGATTCAAAACCTCATTTGACATTACATTTTCGTAAAGTAGATGGCTAATTCTGATATTATTAGTGTGTATAGTAGTAGTCAATCCGGTGGTGAATTACCGTACTGTTTATATATATAATTAGATATAATTACCGATCGAAGGTTACTAATGGTGAACCATTATACTTATTAATTTTAGAAGACGGTGGTAATTATCATTACACCGCAGTTTTTAACCTACAAAAATTAGTGAATTGTCACTCTAGCCGTGAAACCAGCGTTAGGATTCGGGTTAACAGGTGTCCCCATTGTCTCAATGGTTTTCGACCTTTAACGTGCATGTTGCTCTGTGTATAAAAACAGGTAATAAATTATTAAATTTTAAAAATTATGCCAAAACTATAACACCGCTTTTTGTAATTTATGCGGATTTTGAGGCAGTTTTACCTATAGACATTAATCATTATGAAATACACATGCCAATAACAGCAGGCTTATCATTTATTAATAATTACACAAAAACAAAATCATATTTTCATTTTATATGGTATGACTGTTTTGGAATTTATACTTAAAATAGAGGAAATTGCTTTCACGTTTGTCCAACCTTATTATGAACTACATGGTAATAAACCTATGATCTGTTTGTCTTTTATTGATGAACGGACGTAGGAAATGTAATATTTCTAGACGAATCCAAAAGCAGTTACCTGTCATTTTCCATAATTTGAGGGGGTATAATCTCAAACATATTTTGAAGTATGGTTTAAATGATTTTCCTACTTGGGAATTAAATATTATTCCGACTACTACCGAAAAGTTTATCTCCCTCATCGCTTATATTAACAAATTACCTGTTCGTTTTAACGACAAGAAATTTGGGTTCAAGAAATTTCGGTGCAACAAAATTGCAACAATATGTTAGATTATATGTTAATCTACCTAAAATTGGACGTATTTCTCCTTGCAGGCAATTTTCAGCAATTCCATGCTAAAGAAATTGCTTATAATGATCTAGAACCTCTTAATTTCTACGGAATTCCTGGAATGTCATGGGCTTCCGCGCTTATGACATTACAGGAACCTATAGAACTTCTGCAAGACATGGAAATGTTTAATTTCTATGAGGGGGATTATGGGATGGGTTAACATTTGTTAACAAATATTACGTTGCTGCTTCTGAAGACACGAGCTTTTGTATATTGATATAAATAATCTGTATGGTTGGGCTCTTAGCCAATATCTTCCATGTGGTGATTTTACTTGAATGTATGAGAGTTTTGTTGTTGTTTTGGATGAATGTATGTACTCAGATATTGAAATCCTTCCATATGGTTACACTATGGAAGTTGATATCTATATTCCTGAGAGTTTGCATGATTTTTTGAATGGCATTCCTGTTGGACCTGAAAAAATTTGTCCGCCCGGTTCTAAAGTTCAGAAGTTGATGCTCACTCATTATCCCAAGAAGAACCATGTTCTTCATTGGCGACTTTTGAAGCTTTATATCGAACTGGGTTTAAAAGTCGTTAAAGTGCACAGTTATTAAATTTTAACAGGTACCAATATTTAAACACAATGTAAATTATATCGTGATCTATATAAATTATTTAATAATAGTTTGTACGGGAAATCCGTAGAAAACCTGAAAAAACGAATGAATTTGAGGCTGTGTAATTCAGCTGAAAGGTTAATTACATATGCGTCAAAGCCACAATTTAGAAAATCGATGAGGATTGATGAGGATTGATGAGGATTTCATTGCGACACATTTAAATAAAGAAGTTATCTGCTTGGATAGACCCAGCTACATCGGACAATCAGTGCTGGATTTGTCTAAGTTAAGGATGTACCAGCTACAAATAAAGACTTGGCGAAATATAAAGACGAATTTAATTGTATAATTAATATCGTTGCCGGTAATACAGACTCCTTTTTTCTTGAAGTTAAGCACTGTAAGCTTGACATTCTTTCACCGGCAATGATTAGAGACCAGCTTTTAGATATGAGTAATTATGATTCAGCGCATCTCTTTTATTCAAGAAACCTTGATTTTGTGATAGATAAATTTAAAGAAGGTCTTGGGTACAAGGAATAGGGTTTCTTAAGACCCAACTGTTATAGTTTGTTAGGAAACAAGCCCGCTATGAGAGCGAAAGGGGTTAAATTATTAGGGACAGAGATTGGGCACCAGTCATATTTAGACTGTTATAATAATAATAAAATTTTTTTAGTCCCACAAAAAAGAATAGGAACTCGAAATCATCAATTATTTACTATTAAACTCCATAAAATCGCATTAAGTAATAAAGATGATAAAAGATTATGGGTGGGACAAAATAGCAGTCTCGCATTTGGGCATTATTTAGAATCCTATGCGATGGTTGATGACATAAATGACATTGGTCCGACATCAACACCAGCTGAAGATTTTTATTTAATAAATCTTGGAAAAAGTCAAAATATCTTTTATTGAATAGATTTTTATGTGGAATCAAATACATGTTTTTAATAATTTTTATTGTTTTTAATTATATTAATTTGTTCATTCAAAAATATCGACTTGTTAGTACAGGATAATGATAATAATAATAATAATAATAATAATAATAATAATAATAATAATAATAATAATAATAATAATAATAATAATAATAATAATAATAATAATAATAATAATAATAATCACCTATAATAATAATATCCACATATTAAACAAAGACATTTGCAATACATATGCATAACTAACATGTCGAATGTGTGTGTAAAATGTTTCCTTAATTATTGCTCCTTATTAATAATTTTCTGTACAGGCACACACACACACTTTCAATCAAAAAAAATAGATTTTTCATAAATTTCAAAGAAATTTACATATATTTAAATAAAATTTCCTGATTTTGCCCTTATTTATTGCCAATGACACACATGCATTAAGTCTGTTTTTCTACCCCAAATATCCTTTGAGTTAGACTAATTATTGAAAATATAGCGTGTGTATTTGACCTACATAATTAAAATTTTTTAAAAGTATTTGAGTTGACCTACATAATTTTTTTTAAAAGAAATTTTTTGGGGGGAAACAGAAATTAATATATGAACTATAAAATAACTGTAAACTGAAAATTAGAAATTAAAATATTGGTTACTTAATAAATTATATTATGTGAAAGTATACATAACATTACCATAACAACATATTAATGACTATATAATATTAGCACAGTCATTTCACATTCTATTTATTAAAATACTTGACTATGAATCAGCAAAGATATCGATGTGTACCGCATACAGTGCCGCCTACAGTGCCGCCTACACTGCCGCTTACAGTGCCGCATACAGTGCCGCATACAGTGCCGCATACAGTGCCGCATACTGTGCCGCATACAGTGCCGCATACAGTGCCGCATTCAATGTGTGTTATATATTTATAGAAATACATTGTTCCATTTGTCAATGTTAATAGAAAAGATTTCCTTTCAAATTTTTAGTTATATTTCGAATTTTATAAACAGAGGGGAATAATAGATTTCCTACAAAAGTAAATATAAACTTTTTCTACAATATCAAGCAAACAAATTATTTACTTTTAATAAAGAATTTCAGTTATTGGCAAACATTTCCAAAATATATTTTAATGTTTGAATTTAATAATAATACAAATAATAATAAGAATAATAATAATAATAATCATAATAATAATAATAATGATGATGATAATAATAATAATAATAATAATAATAATAATAATAATAATAATAATAATAATAATAATAATAATAATAATAATAATAATATTAATAATAATAATAATAATAATAATAATAATAATAATAATAATAATAATAATAATAATAATAATAATATTAATAATAATAATAATAATATTAATAATAATAATAATAATAATAATAATAATAATAATAATAATAATAATAATAATAATAATAATAATAATAATAATAATAATAATAATAATAATAATAATAATAATAATAATAATAATAATAATAATAATAATAATAATAATAATAATAAATATATAAAAAGAAAAGAAGAAATAGGAAAGGGAAAGAAGAAGAGATTGATTCTAGTGTTTATAGACAAATTCCGTTTTGGTATTTCGTGATTCCTTTGCATATATTATCAGTTATGTAAAAGTCAGTAATATCATATGTATTAGTGATACATAACCCGTATAACTTCGCCAATTCCTTCACTGGACTTGTCAAAGATTCTGTGAAGAATTTGCCAGAGAGAATGAAGTGCCAATCAGAAGTAACGGCATACCTCATAAGATCGTCCAAGGGAAATATTGATAAGGATGAAATGCTAAAAATTTGATTTCTAGTCCCAATGTATTTAGGATAATCGTCTATTGAATGGTAGCAGTCAGAACTGACTGTACAAATTCCATTAGTGAAATAACTCAATATGTTTACTGCGATTTGGTTTCGCATGAGACTATTCATGGCTTTCATGTCTAATATTAGCGCATCTCTGGGATAAGCAAATAGTTTGCTGCCATTATATGTTCCCAATGCCATTATTATCATCCCTTTTTGACCAATTACAAGAGGAGTAGCTCTCATTGGAGACTCAACATTATAGACCGACGGTGAACCCCTATCATATAGATAATTAACATTCTTCAGCACTTGATATCGAAGGCCAGTAGAATCTCCTTGATACTATAATTAGGATAGATATAAAAATGTGATATGTAGTAAGTAACATACGAGGTTATTGTAGCGTGCATTGATGAACAGTGTGACATTGTTGCAATATGTATTCGACTGACAGATTTCCAATACTTCGTACAAATAGCAAATAGTTGAAATTTGATCAACGTAGAATCCTTTACATGAAACCCTTTGGCATCGTATCGCGCATTTGATGACGGAAGGCGTGAGGAATTGTTCCATTTCATTGAATGCGCAACTACCGACAGCTCGGTAGATACTCGAGGCGTGGACAACTGAGAGAAAAATAATAATGACAAATTGAATCATTGAATGGATTAAATTTCAAATAAGAATTCTGCATAAATATATTTTAAGGAAAACGAAATTTAAAATATTCTGATTGGATAAGAAAACGGAAATCGGGCTTTCCAATAAATATTAGAAAATCTCCTAGAGAAATTGAATTTCTAAATGGATTTCTCCTAAATTTCGAGAAGTGTATTATTCCCTTACGTGCGTCACAGTTAGATTTTTGTAGATTTGGAGAGACATTAAAATGACAATGGAATGAAATTTGTATTATGGCCTAGGAATGACGTAATAATATAGTACAACTGATATATCAACAGCGGCAGTTTGCCTTCCCCTTTCAGTATGGCAACATGTGGACCCGGGAACAAACTACTATTACGTAATCTATGAAGTCACAAAGGAAATTATACCATACCCCTACCCCGATAATAGTTACATATACCTAAAAAGCTTCTCAAATTCTTTATACACTTAGGTTTCTGAAATGATTTAATAGTCTCAATTTTACTTTGATCGGTCCGAATTCCCTGACTGTTAATAATGTGCCCTAAAAACTTTACTTCGCTCTTTAATAACTGACATTTTTCTGGGTTGATTCTCAATTTAGCTTCCATTATTTTCTCTAGAACTTTTCGAAACACATTGTAATGTTCTTCAATTTTTTTTGTAAAAATTAAAATATCGTCTAAATACACCATAACTCCTTCTTTCCATAGATCTTTCAATATTTTTGTCATTAATTCTTGGAATGTACCCGGTGCCGCCCGCAATGCCAAAAGGCATTCTATTAAAACAAAATTGCCCTTCTTTAGTAGAAAATACTGTCTTTTCTTGCGATTCGATGTCCAATTTCACTTGATAATAAGCGTTTCCAAGGTCTATAGAACTAAAGTACTTAGATCCATGTAATGTATCTAGAATTTCTTCTACATTCGGCATAGGAAAAGCTTGTCTTTCAGTAATCTTATTAAGCTGTCTAAAATCTAAACAAAGTCTGATATCTTTTTTGTCTTTTTTCCACACGCATACTAACGGCGTATTCCAAGGTGAATCTTCTTATGATATCATTATTTTCTAAATTTTTTATAGCAGCATCTATTTTCTCCTCTAAATTGATGGGTTGTCTTCTGGGTTTTATTATAATTGGCCCTTCTTTTGTGATGATTTTATGTGCAATTAAATCAGTACATCCGATATCCCAGTTATTAGCATTAAAAACACTTTTATTGTTTTTAACAATCTCTAACAGTCTTTTATTTTCGTTTAATCTTAGAATTTCTATTGCTTTTTGATATCTCTCGTTATCAGTTCTCTTTTCCCCAAATCTAGCTTCTATTTCACACACAAACTCATAATCTCCTTCTTCATTTTGCTTGATGTAGTTTAATTCAATTCCAAACTCTTTCTACAATTCCACTCCGCCTACTATATCTGGAACAATATTTTTAACTATTATAAATGTTATTTTCCTTTCCATATTACCAATTCTAACATCAATATTTATTTTTCCGATTGTCTCTAATTTACTATCATTTGCACATCTTAACATCTCATCTGTTTTTATGATTTTCACATTCACTAATTTGTCCACAACTGCTTCTGCCATTACATTTACTCTTGCTCCTGTATCTAGTAAGCATTCCATTCTATAGCCCTATATTTCAAGAGTTGTACTCGGTCTACCTTGCATTTTGTCAGTTTCGGTGGTTTCCATTCATCTTTAGTGAAAATATTTTGCTCCTCTGATATTTCATTAATCCACCCAATTTCCTTTCTCTCTAATTTATCTTCTGCCTTTTTAATAAATTTATAAACTTTTTCATTTACTTTTTTATTATTATATTCTGCTTCTTTAATTTCATTATACTCTTCTTGATTCTTAGGATTATTATTATTATTATTTATTAAAGATCGATCAGCATTAAAATTATTTAAAGGAAACTTTTTAAAATTACAAATTTTATTACATACAGGTTCTACATTATTATATATATAGGATTATTTACATTATTAAAATTATTATGACCAATATTTACATCAATATCAATATTGCCTAGTATATTGCTCCGATCATTGCCTCCCGTGTCGAAGCATGTACTTTTGGGTGCTGAATATCCTCATATTTGTCTTCTGCATCATCGTCTCATCATTAGCTTCAATTGCTGCAATTGTTCTTCCTGGAATGTTGATCTTTTGTTGATAGCTTGTGGTTCGATGGGCATAATAATTATTGTTTCTCATGTTTGAATTAGTTTGAAATTTCCTTCTTTCCAAATTTGTATAGCAGTCAATCTCCTTGTGTCCACGTAAGTGACATCTCTGGCATTGAATCGTTGAACATTCTCGTCGTACGTGGCCTTCAACTCCGCATGCAAAACACGTCATTTTCTTTTTCATTTGGCATTCTCGACTAACATGACCAGTTTTCTTGCATGTCCAGCATTCCAATTGTCGGTTACTGACGTTTCGCGGCTTGAAATTATTATTTCCGTTTACCATTCCTCTTTGAGCAACATCTCTGTAACTTCTGTAGTTTTGAACAACCGGTGAAGTCTTCACAACATTAATATGGCCCATAATTTTGTTTACCTTTTCTAATTTCTTTATTGTCGCTTTTATTTCTTCTGATGTTTCCAAATCTTTCATCTCGATCTCTTTTTTAACTTCTCGATCTCTTACACAGTTTGTAAGCAGGCATTTTTCTATTTCTTCTTCATCCCATTTGTGCGCTATTAATTTCTTTGTCATCTTTTTAATTTTTTCTATAAAACTTTCGGCTGAATCTGATCTTTGTTCATAACTCAAAGCTTCTTTTAGATCATCCATTAATAATGTCGGTTTCGAAAATGCATATCGAAGTTTCTCTTCCATAGTTTTCCCTTCGGCTACTTCATAATCTTCCATTAGCGATCTGTCAAGTAATGATGTAGTTAATATTACTTGCATCCTAATTTTTGTTTTTGTCGCGCAAAAAACCTTTGACAATCCTTGATAAAATTTTCTAGATCATCGCGTTTGTGAAATTTCTCAGGTAATAGTCTGCTTATCAATAAATCCGTGGTCGTGGTCGTCACGTTAGACGCAATTAAATTCAAATCTTCTTCAAGCATTTATTTTTATAACAACTTCAAAATTGTGCCGTTTACTAACGTATTTAAACACCGAGGCGTGATAATTATTAATATTAATGTAATTACTGGTCATACATTTAATTGATTTAATTTAATATAATATGATATAATTTAATATAGAATTTAAATATAAAAATTTAACAGAAATAATTATTTCTACTAACTGATCTCACTTCTACCATTTAACCATAATAATTTTTTATAGAGGTTTACTAACTCCTTAAAAATTTAATTATTATTTTATTCATTTATTTTTATTAATTTATATTTCAAAATAAATAAATTAAAATTTTTATTCATTACCAATAAAAATATGAATAATATTTGAAAAACGTGTGATTCAATTAATTTCTTTGAATACCGGTTTTAATACCAAAATACAGGTATTGATTTTTCGTCCGGTATTGGATTCCCTAAATGCAATATACGATGTGAAACATGTGATTGACATTGACATATAACATGTTGACATATTTAGAATATTAATTATATATTATTAACATGATGTAATAATATTGAAACCCATTAGTACATTTATTATTAGTTTTTTTAATAAATAAACATATTTCTGGGTTCAACTTTCTTTTATAAAGTGATACCAAAACAACACAAAAATATTATCTGAAATTTCCCATAAAGAAAAAAATTGGCAAATTGAATTCCAATTTTTTAAATTCCAAAAATTCCAAAAATTAAAATGGAATTATTTAACAATGGAATGATTAACAAATCAAACTCGCACGAATTCCATTTATTTAAACAACAAATTTATAATAATTATTTAATATTTATTTCAGGAAGATGTGTGCGTGGTCTGTGCGATAAAATATTTATCGGCTTCTGATTGGTTGAAATTGATATTTTATATGAATATACAACTTATGTAATTTAGGTTCTTTTATTATCCAGATTATGCATTAAATTTTACCTTCTATTTCTCAGTTCTTTTAAAGGAGTTTTTTTAACGTGTACAATGGTGAGATTAATTTATTTCTAATATTATTTTATAAATTATTCGTGATTAAAATTTTATATCAATAGTTTATCAGAGGATATCATATCAACAGGAGATCCTCATTTAGTAATACAGGGGTTGTATCACCTTTCAATATTTTCATTTTCCCATCATTTTCACTTTTGTTTCTCAAGGCCGGTGGGAATTTTACAATTTTATTAATATCAAACGTGGGTTTATCCATATCTCAGCCTCAACCTCACCCCTTTATGCTATGTTAGAGCATCATTAAATCAGCATTCATACATAAACCCTTTCAACTTCAGTGAATCTGTGACCTCAACGGAACAAAGTCTGTATTGAATTGATAACAAATATTCAATAAATTCATTTATTCAAACAAAATTTATTATATTTTCTACGTCACAAATCACAAAAACTCAATTTGTGATCAGGTCAACTGATATCACTTTCAATCGGTTCAGTAATTTTATGAATATTCGATCAAGTTTTGTAAAAGGTACTTGGTAAGTACCTAGTTGTTGGTAAATGATTGTAAGTATCTGGTTATTAGTATTTGGTTGTTTGGTATCTAGCTGTTTGTTAGAAGTACATAGTTGTTAGTATTTGGTTGTAAGTATCTGGTTGACCTTTTAAATTTTGACTTAAACATATTTGATTGTAATAATTTACAAACAAATAATGTTTTCCCACATCTGCTTGGACCAATAATTTGATATACTGCATCATTTCTTAATTCCATTTTAATTAATTTAATCTATTAATACTATTTATATTTGTTTTAATTAATTGTTATACACGAATAAAAAATATTCAAATATAATTGCATTATTAATGCTTAGCAATATAAATTATTATTTTTATTAATATTATTTTATTATTATTATTATTATTATTATTATTATTATTATTATTATTATTATTATTATTATTATTTGTAAAATTTGCATCTAAATTATCTTTAAAAATTATTTCATTAAAATTTTCATTTCTCAAAAGCTGACTATCATTAAAACTTTTTTATAATAGATTAAAAATTATTACTTTAATTAAAAATTTATGCCCATAATTTACTTTAATTTAATTATTACTATCAATTCTCATTCTCTTTCTAAATTTATTAGTTAGTTTTAAAATTTACCCTTTTCATTTCCTTATTTAGAAAATATAACCCTAATTTACTATTATTTTTATTAGTAGAAGTTAATTGAAATCTGATTGCTTCAAAAGCAATTTTTATAAGTAATCGTGTTTTGATTGATATAAATTATTATTATTATTATTATTATTATTATTATTATTATTATTATTATTATTATTATTATTATTATTATTATTATTATCATTTTATAATTATTATTATTTATTATACTCCGAGTCTTTCCGATAGGGGGACAGAATATTTTGTCGGATAGACTCGGAGTATAATAATAATAATAATAATAATAATAATAATAATAATAATAATAACTGCAAAGGGAATTTTTCCTTGTGATGCTGCAACTTCATTAGAGGTTTTACATAACACTCCTCAGTTACCTCCTATTTGGAAAGATGTGACTCCCGCTGAATATGAGACAGCTCAGAGAATTTGGCTTGAAACTTCATGTACTTCACTTTTTGATTACATAATGGTTTATTTAAAACTTGATGTTTTCTTTAAGCTGATTTTTTTCCAGCAATTTAGAGCTAAGTCCATTGCTCATAACCGACTAGAACCATTAAATTTCTTAGGGATTCCAGATATGTCTTGGAATTCCGCCTTATTAACTTTAAACTCTCCAATTAAGCTCCTCACCGATATGGAGATGTATAACTTTTTCGAGGGCGGTATCCGTGGCGGACTAACTTTTGTAAATAAACACTATGTAAAAACAGACCCGGATACCACTTTGCTTTACATAGATATAAATAATTTATACGGTTGGGCTTTAAGTCAACCATTACCTTGCAGTGACTTTGAATGGGTTACAGATGATAATTTATTAAATAATATAATTGTTGAGTGCACAACAGTAGATTTAGATCTGCTTGATTATGGTTATACCACAGAAGTGGATTTAGAAATACCGACGTCAATTCACGACAAACTGGATGATCTTCCCGTTGCCGCTGAAAAGATGTGTGTACCGGGTTTGAAAATAGAGAAGCTGTTGGTTACACACAGCCCCAAGAGGAACTACGTTCTTCATTGGAGGCTTCTGCAAATATTTATTAAATTAGGTGTTAAAATATCAAAAACACATAGAGCAATTAAATTTAAACAAGATAAAATTTTCAAAAATTATATTAACACAAATACGGCGTTACGAGCAGCGTCGACAAATAAACTCGATAAAAATTTTTATAAATTATTAAACAACAGTCTTTACGGCAAGACTGTTGAAAATCTTAAAAAACGTATTAATTTACGTCTGTGCAATTCTTCACAGAAATTATTAACATTCTGTTCGAAACCGACTTTTCGTAAATCCACGAAAATCGATGATGACTTGATTTCGGTTTTATTGAGAAAGGATTGTATCTGTTTGAATAGAATTAGTTACATTGTTCAAACTGTACTAGATTTATCCAACCTCAGGATGTACCAGCTGCAGTATGAAGAGTTGCAAAAATATCGCGACGAATTCAACCTCGAAATTAATATCGTTGCTGGGTACACAGATTCCTTCTTCTTGGAAATTAAACATTGTAGTCTTGACATTATTTTACCTGCGATCATTAGAGATCAATTATTAGATACTTCGAATTATGATCCAAATCATCCTTTATATAGTAGGAACCTTGATTCTGTCATTGGTAAATTCAAAGACGAGAATAAAGGGTTATTATATAAAGATTGGGTGTTCTTGAGACCTAAATGTTACAGTTTAATGGGTGATGAGGAAAGTATGAAGGCTAAGGGGATTACCGTATTTTCCCGCATATAACCCGCATTTGCAGATAACCGTCATACTCAGATACCCCACAAGTTTTTAAGTTTTGTGTAAAAATTAAGCAATATAGTAAAATAACAAATAGTTGTAAAAAATGTTTGATATAACCCGCGCTCATATATACCCCGTACCCCCCTGTGGGATACGTAAAATTCGGTATAATCCGCGGGTTATATGCGGGAAAATACGGTAGTATGAAAGATACTGGACTAACACATCAGTCGTATCTAAATTGTTATTTAAACGATAAAATATACACAGTCTCTCAGTTTAAAATTTCATCGAAAAATCACCAACTTTTTAGTATTAAAAATAATAAAGGAGCCTTGACATGGAGAGATGATAAGCGAAATTGGGTGGATAAAAATCAAAGTTTGGCATATGGCCATTATAGGGGCGGTGACACCGATATATTTATAGATTCAACAGAAGCTGTCTCAGCAGATGATCCAGATGATTTCCATGATCCAGCAGATGCTAATTATTTTTGACATGATTATTTTCGATGATGTGGTTAAATTATTTAATAAATGTATTGATTTTATCGCCTTGCATATTTTTAGCAGTACCTTTGTGAACAATTTTTTTTACTTGTATTTTTTATACATTGTGTGTGTGTAATAATATGTTAAAGTTTTGCCTTAAATATTTTTAGCAGTACCTTTGTGAGCATTATCCATAGGGGGCCAGAATATCTTGTCGGATAAACTCGGAGTATATAATAATAATAATAATAATAATAATAATAATAATAATAATAACATCTTTCGCGCGGGCGTTAATATCTTTACCAATAATGATGATAATAATGATATTTATATATCATTTGATAGATCTTGCACTAGACTTTAAGATGAGTTATTGTATAATAAAATCGGATGATGGGAACACTAACTTGTTGCATGACCCAAACCATGTGCCCGCTAGAACACTAATAATATTTTGAAAAATAATAATAATTTAACTTTCAAAAAGATGCTGGTCCTCAATTATTAATATCTTTAAAAGTAATAATGATAATAAATATATCTATAGATCATTCAAAGGGTCTTGCAGTGGGATTTAAAATGAGCCATCAGACAATATAATATAATGATAGGAACACTAACATTTTGCATGATCAAAACCATGTGCCCGCTAGAACACTAAATAATATTTTTTATACATTGTGTGTGTGTGTGTGTGTAATAATATGTTAAAGTTTTGCCTTGAATATTTTTAGCAGCACCTTTGTGAGCAGTACCTTTGTGAGTAGTACCTCTGTGGCCATTACCCTTAGGGGGACAGAATATCTTGTCAGATAGACTCAGACTATATATGATAATAATAATAATAATAATAATAATAATGATGCAAAGTATGTGCAAAGTATGTGCAATAATTTTATTCTGTCAACTTTAGCGTCAAAATAAGTTTTTTAAATATATTTAAATTTTAAAATACCGCAACGTAATATATTTAAAAAGTATGATGAGTCATGTATCTTTGTTAAAATGTCTTTGTTACGTAATCTGTATGAGTCATGTTTCTTTGTTGTGTAATATGGTTTTGGTATGTAATATTCATTTGTTTTGTAATATGTCTTTGTTATGTGATATATCTTTGATATGTAATATATCTTTGATACGTAATATGTCCTTGTTACGTAATATGTCTTTGGTACGTAATTTTAAAAAAATTAAAAAAAACACCCCCGGTGTAGTGGGTATGGCGTAATTTCCTTTGTGGCGTCATCGATTACATAATAGCTCTTTGTTCCCGGGTCCACATGTTACCCTACTTCTTCCCCATAATATCTTTGTTTGCTTTCCCCAATAGAATCGTTAACACAGTGCTCCACACGGATTTTTAATTTTATTAAAAATATTTCAACTAAAAATTTTATATAATAATAATTATAATTATAACTATAATATTATAATAATAATAATAATAATAATAATAATAATAATAATAATAATAATAATAATAATAATAATAATAATAATAATAATAATAATAACAATAATAATAATAATAATAATAACAATAATAATAATAATAGCAATAATAATAATAAAAATTATAATTATTATAATATAATTATTAAGTGCAAATCAATAGAATATAACGGCACTTTATTAGAAATAAAATTGCTTCAGCCAATTGCCAATATCAGCTCAAAAGTATTGATTAAAACAAAATAATAAAATTAATCCGTTATAAACAATGCATGTATATAAGATCCTCAAATTTATTATTTGTCAAATAAAATAAATGTCGCAATAATAGTAACATTTCACTTCCTAGCAACGGTTTCCAGGGTTTCCATTTTATTGATATAATTCATATAAGAGGGAAATGCCAGTGACAAATATCACATATTTATCCAGAAAGGTTTGCCATTGTTGCTAATTATAAGTTTTATTTGATTGTTTGTTTTATTATATTCAAAATGGTTTTATTTAGTTGCGTAACTGCTGAGTCATTGGTTTGCATGACAAGCGCAATTTGCTGCTGCCTAAATATCATCAAGCAGTTCCAGGTCATTTCCTTATTCCAATATCTGCTCTCTAGAGATATTAGGAAAGGCAATTTATGAAGCCAAGGAATCACTGGAATGAAGGAATCTCAATGCAAAATGTCGGTAAGCTTCCTCAATCTCTCTCCTAATCATCTCATGGTGCAGTTAGTTTTTATATTTTCTTTTGATGAAGGTATTTCTCATAAAACTTTTATATTTTTGCGGTGATTATGCTTTGATTTTTACTGTTGAAGGTACTTCTAATTTTTTAGTAAATTTTAAAATCTGAAATACCTATTTTAATCTTACAGCTCTTATTGTGCTCACCAATATGGGTCAAAGCCTTCGGTCTACAATGTTCTCGAGGGGAAGCCTCTCCAATGTATGTGGCATTACACCCATTACATGTAAACTGATAAACGAAATCGGAACACAATTCGATATTATTTGTTTTATTATTTTAGTTTTATTTTTTCGGCTCTTAAGTTTTTTCTTATCTTGATTTCTGGAATTTTGATTTTTTTAAGTTTGAAAATCATATTTTTTGTTTTCTTGGTGTTTAAACCAATCAATTTAATTTTTGGACATAGGATGAGGAAATTTAAAATAACGAAGGAAGGAAAGTTAAATTTGACCAAATAAAATCTATTAAAGGAGAACTTGTCCATCATCTGAAGGAGAATTTTTATATATTGCAACTGTCCGGCCGTTTTCAGTTTCAAAAGCTGTTCACTTACAATCAAGGAAATGTTGGCTGATGCAGTGGTGTGCGGGGGGTTTTCATGCAGGGCGTGCAGAGAACATCAACAACACCCTGCACATATGAACCGCACGCCACTGGGTTGATGTAATTTCATTTGAAATGGGAATAATTTTGATATACTTTATGATGGGAGGTGTGATAAATATAATGTTAATTACGATATTTATCATCTAGGTGACATGTAAAGGATAAGCGTGTTGATAGTCACAATTATTATAGCTTTATAAAAATCTAATTAACCACATAAGCATCTCAAACGAGACTCTCTCGCGTATCAAATGTGTTCCGATTTGCCCTATCCCAAGTGCCTCTCGTCACTTATAAATATTATGTTTATAATTTTATCTGCAGTGATATGTGCTCGCCCGTTTGTATTTCATTGTCTTAGTGTATATTTATTGTATTCTCGTTTGAATTTTATGTGTGTACCAATGACATGCGACCGTATGCGTATAGCAAAACAAACACGATCAGGCGTGCTTTTCTTTGCATTCACGGTTTTATGCAGTGTTTTTCAGTTACATATTTTAAGTGTATTATTTTGCAAACATATTAAACAAAAAGATGCGCCGTCTCCTACAGTAAACAAAATGAGAAAGAGAAGAAAATTCGGCGTGAAAGTCGGTATTATTGCCCTGGCTGCAACGTGGGGTTATGTTTGACACCTTGTTTTGAGATTTATAACACAAAGTTGAATTTTTAATTTTTTATAAAATTAACGTTTTTCGATTTTTTATGGTTTTTTAAGTTTATATTATGATTTCTACTTTATCAATATTATAAATAAAAACAAAAAAACCTTCTTGTTTTGACCTCATTTAAAAAAACCCTCGCATTAAGTGGTTAAAATTAATGAACATAGCTCACAGAATTCCTATAGTAAAACTTCTTAACATAATGTATTTATAAAATAGCCCAAAACTTTCTGAACCCCCCCCAAATTCATTGATAAAATTAATTTCGGGAATTGTAATTGTTATAATTTTGAAAATGTCAGAATTTGAATATTAATTACATTTTAAATGCACTTAAAAATTTCTGAAAATCTTACTTAAATATTTTTAAATTGTGATTATAAATTAATATAAAATGACATGGAATATATTGCATGCATTTCATGCATGTGCCAATGAAAAACACCATAAAAACGCGATGGAGTGAAACAGTTTGTAATAAACACGTACCTTCAAGGTGTTCTGCTTCGGATTTTGATCTCCCAAAATAATTAAAATAATAATAATTAATTAAGAAAATAATATCAGAAAACTATAAAACTATAAATGATAAATTGTCAGCGTAGATTCAAATCCAACGTGAATAAGAACTTCGATTTTTGGTCTTCCAGCTTCAGTTATAACATCAAATCACCGGT
Source organism: Schmidtea polychroa (assembly GCA_959609185.1). Taxonomy (NCBI): domain Eukaryota; kingdom Metazoa; phylum Platyhelminthes; order Tricladida; family Dugesiidae; genus Schmidtea; species Schmidtea polychroa. The sequence goes on along the minus strand of CAUHTR010001516.1, from coordinate 47,481 downwards.
GTTTCATGCCACTTTGCACTGAGAGTTCATCAAACTTCCTACCAATTAATCTTTCAGCATCAAATACACTATTATTAGAATTCATTGCAATTTGATTTTTAGCCGTATCGCCGATTAAGCGTTCTGTATCTGTAAATGGTTGGAGTTGAATGGTTTCCTTGATCATTGGCAATGATCTCGAGTTTTCCATGTTGAAATACTCCAATACATAATTAAATTGTTTCTAAGTCAATTCCAATTGCATTAGTTGACATTTTAACTCAATTTCAAAAAACCAATGCGCACAGAGACGCGATAATGATTAACCAAAAAATTAAACAAAGATACTATAATTTCTCCAAAGTTTACCATCATTCTTTAAATATGAAGTCCGCGAATACGAACAAATTAAAATTATAAAATACGAAAAATCGAATGAATAAAGCCAATTTTAAAAAATATTGCCTCTTTAACACTAAATTTACTGACTGAGCTAATTTGACTCATTTAAAATTCTATTGCTACATATATATAATACTGATTTATTATTTTTTGAATATATATGTTGGTTTTTAGATATGTGATATAATATAGGTAAATATTAATTATTTTCCAAAAGTCTGCATTCAAATGTTCTGGCCAAGTTGCTGGATCACTAAAACCATCATTTACATTTATCAAACCAACCAACTCTTCTGTTTCTTCATTTGCAGTTGCAGATATACGTGTCCCTGTAATCTGAGAAGTATCAACAATTCCAACATCAGAAGTATCGATACTAGACTTTGTGTTATTTTAAGTTGCTGCATCTTTGTATTCTTCAGAAGTTGACGATGTTGACGAATTTTGATGTTGTTGTAAATTCCTCAATTTTGCTTTCTTGTGTTGCTTTTTGTTTTTTCTTTTCATTGCCACTTTTATATTTTCTGCCACAATCGCGATCTCGTTTTGGTGGCATATCCGCTCAACTAAAAAATCAATTAATAGAAATTTTTAAATTCAAATAACAATTCTTATTTAAATCATTTAAACAATTCTTATTTAAAGCTAAATAAAGATAACTAATGTAAAATTTTCATTTTCCATTATGTGCCATTTTATTATATTACTACGCTATTTTTCTAATTATTTTATCATGAAAATTAAATATAAAGTTTTCTTGATACTGTTGCCATATAAAAGACAAGTATTACATAATAGTATTAAAATTGTAAAAAGCAGTAAAAAATGTTAAGTCAAAGCGCGGGGCCCAAGGCGGTTGCCTTGTTTGCCTTGCCCTAGGGCCGGCCCTGTCTCTCCTCTACCGACTCCCCATTTCAAATTGGCTCACTTCAGTAAAAATAAGTATATAATCACCACCCGTAAATCTAATGTTAAGGATGAAGTCCTCGAATACGAACAAATCAAAATTATAAAATACGAACAAATCGAATGAATAAAGCCAATTTTAAAAAATATTACCTCTTTTTTACTCCATTAAATTTTACGCATTGAAATAAGTATGTCTGCAGCAATTTGGGTTCTGTTCGGTTCCTTAGGCTGACCTTACTGTGACCCTACCATAACCTTAAATTTTCTATGATTTTTTGTTGACCTAAAAAGTGGGGAGTGGGGGTGAGGACATATGTCGTTGTTTAGTCATCGATGACGTCATATGTCTTTGTTCCCGGCTCTTCATTCTACCCTACTATTAACGAAAACATATTTTGTGTGTACAAAGACTAGAACATCACTAGAAAACACCCCTGATATATATAGCAGATATATATTATAGCAGAAATGCGACCAGTCATACACGTGTAAAATAGTTCTCGAGTCACCAAGATCTTCCATGCAGGGAGGTTGACTCAGTGGTAATTTTAAACTGTTCGAGTTCCTTGGGTATTTTGTAGACCAAGATTACAATGTAGAAATCAGAATTTTCTTTGAGAAAAATTCCCCCTGGTATCCAATACTGCACATGCAAAAACCAAAGAATAACCCGATACTGGGTGGGTCCCTTGTAGTTATGCCAATGATTTTTAGTCAATTTTATCAGGTCTCACTGTTTATCAGTTTGAAATAAAATTTAAAATAAAGAAGCTTTAAAATAAAATATGTTGTTTTTAAATGATTGTGATATATAATTATTTTTAATTGACTATGAATGTTTTAAACACTAGCAGTTCTAACAAATACGGTAACTCTAAAATTCGGGAAATTGTTTCATTGGCTGGAGGCTATTTTTCCACCGGGGTTAATTTGATAACTTTTTTATATAATAAAATAAATCTTTTTTCTCATAAAATAAATAAAATAAAATCTTTAGAAATTGAGGTTATATATTTACTACTATATATTTGGCATAAGCTGTAATAAATGATTACAAAACTATATTTAGTTTCCAACCGAAGTTTCTAAGTGTTGAATTTTCAATGATCTCAACTTGATGATTCTTATATAAATAAAAACACAATAAATATGTAAAAGATTTATTTAATATATCAATGAAACAGAAGATAATTTTCCTTGTCTAAATAAAACATTAACTGCTCAAATATGTATGTTTTGCGGGACCTCGGAAAAATATTATATGCGGGGCTTCTTCCAAAAAATGTAGAAATGATACATGAACATAATTTTATCAATTTATTTAACGAAATATTTATTTCATCAATATATTCAATAATATACATACATAAACATAATATCTTTTATTCTTATTTCGTACAAAATTTTTTACTGCTAATTCCTCGATAATATCATCAGAGTTTATCTGTTTTGTTATTTCCTGCTCTATAAACCAGAGCTCCGCAACCGGTGTGCCACGAGGTGATGCTAGGTGTGCCGCGGCGCAATGCCTACCCGAGAAAAAATATAGGGTTTATGACGGACACGTGCGTTATGCTTATATCTAGCTTGTTTACAAATAATTGCGTTGTTGACAAAATATTCGGTCAATAAACATGGTTTAAAAAAGTACATTTCAGGTTGTTCACATTTAAATTTATTGTATTATATTGTGCTAACAAGTTTTACAGCCTGAACAATAAATACAAGAAATTTTAGAGAAATTTATTTTTAAGAACAATAAATTTTTATGATGTAAATATAAATACATCATAAAAATTTGTTTTCGTTGACTTCGAACAAGTGATCCATTATTTTATTGAATCAGATGATGATTTTAAATTTTCATTCGTAAGTTAGCTTTTATAGTGTACTCATCTCTCTGTGATTTTGTGAATTTTGTGGTGTGCCGCGAAATTTTTTTAAGTCTTTAGGTGTGCCGCGTGTGAGAAAAGGTTGCGGAACTCTGCTATAAACAACATAGACACTCTCTCTAACCTGTCTTGTTACATTGTTGATCTTAGATCGTTTTTTAATTAACTTTAATTTAGAAAACTGCATTCGGCGGAAGCTACTGAAAAATGCGTTGTTAGCATAATTCTTAATGCTATATAATGCTATATTTTAAATTTGAAAAAATATTTCAATTCTTCATAATTTGTTTCTAATTTTTTAAGTCATTTTCAATTAATTTTAGTTTCATTTCAAAAGCATTAATGTGTCCAAATAAAATATCCAATGATTTTCCATAACCCTGCAGTTTCTTGTATAATTCATTCAAATGTATAGTAAAATCAGTTAAGAACATTAACTTTAGTAACTATTAGTATCAGTAAACTCTGTAAATATTTTTTTGTCATGTAAAAAAAGACGAATTTCATCCAAGCATAAAACAAATCTTTCTAAAGATAATGCGCGACTAAGCCATCGAACGTAATTATACATAAGAGTTCCATATGGTACATTTAAATCTGCCATTAACTTTTTAAACTGTCTTTTGGACAAATCATTGGCAACAATATAATTAATTATCTTACTCACAACATTCATCACGTGATTTAGTAAAAAACTCCATCTTTGGCACATAGTGCTAGGAGATAAATGATACAATGAAAACCCAAAACAGGGTGACCGATTTCATTTTGTAGTAATACTTGGAATCCTGAATCTTTATCTACCATACTGGGGTACCCATCAGTAGAAATTGAGCCTATTTTTTTAATATGAATGTTCGAATCAATTAATGTTTTTTAACAATTTCAAAAATGTCAACGCCTCTTGTTCGCTCTGGCAAAGTTTCCAACTTTAATAATTCTTCGCGCATTTTTCCTTCTGTAGCATATCGTACAGTTATTGCTAGCCTTGCATCTAAGTTGATATCCGTTGATATCTTGAAATGAATCTTTACGATTATCTGTTAAAGTTTTATTCATTTTGAACGGCTAATAATAAAAACCAAACTAAAATAAAAACTTACCAAATGTAATTCAGTGAAATATTCTGAAAGTTTTCTGAGCGAATTTTTTCGTTTTATTTATTCGATAATATTCAAAATATCAAAAAAAGATTGTATTTTTAAACAAAACACCATGACTAGGTAATGCACAAATATTTTTAACAAACATAAGAAAAAAATAAATAAAAATGCAACTCACTGAAATGTCAAAAAATTATCTTAATGATTGAAAGTAAAAAAATAAATAAAATCTATTTTTGTGACATTTATTTTTTTCATATTTTTTTCATGCGTGCCAGCAAAATTTCGAAGCGTGCCACGTAATTGCGACCACTGCTATATATGTATTGGGATATACATCACCTATATTATCTTTGCAAATTTATTTCCAATTTCACCAGCAGATTATCATATCAATATGCACTAGAAATATTGTTATAATTTAATGAGTTAATTAAATATTCTCAATAAAATTGTCATTAATCATTTATTTATATTTCCACTTACTGGTAATTCAGAATAGAAAGTAGATTACATCAATTTATATAAATATTTATATAATTATTTATAAATTATATATAGTAGTAGATGTATGTGGGGCAAAATTATTAATCATTGCCATTCATCGAGCAATGTTAAAAGTTGACACTAAAAAATGGAAAAATATATTTTAAGGTAATTAACAAATTTATTATTGTTGCTATTATTATTATTATTATTATTATTATTATTATTATTATTATTATTATTATTATTACTATTATTATTTCACTTATATATAAAGCCATTTTATGCTTAATTGAAAATTTGATTAATTATTTCTCGGGTGGGAAATTTTATGGCAATGTTTTATTACCACGAAACTGTATGTTTATTTTATTAATTAATTTCTACAATTTTTTTGATATTATATATATATATATATATATATATATATATATATATTACGCAAATATGAAACCGTTTGCTCCAGTACTAGCTGTACCAATTCAAAAAAATGTTATCCATAAACAGCTAATGCCTAAAGTCTCCCAAAGGTTTTGAGAATGTATATATATATATATATATATATATATATATATATATATATATATATATATATATATATATATATACCACCAGATAAAGAAATAGTGACACTAAGTTGGGCATAGACTTAAGAGCCACATAATAGTTGTGAGGTCAACAGAATCTCCAGCAGGGGATACAAAAATATCAGATCCAATAATGACACAAATTATTATACTTACAACTTGTAAAACATCAATTTCTTTTTTAAGAACCGTTGTATACATATTGTATTTATTAATAAATTGACTATGAATAAGTAAGCAGTAGCGGATTAAAGGGGGGCTGATCGGGCTAAAGCCAGGGGCCCCAATTTTTAGGGCCCCAAAAATTTAAAATTAAAAATAAAATTAAAGTAGCATATTATGCTTTTACAAAAAATTCAAGCTTAAAACTTCTACTATGTTGATTACTGTGTTATTACAGTAGGTGTTAAAAACGATGGACTTTTTGCTGAATTATAAACATCCATCTTAGAACAAACTATTGGATAACTAAGAACAATTGACGTAATATAAACCTTCATCTAAACATGTCCTTAAAAAAGAGTCCAGGCTATCCTTCGTGAGAAGTGCAGTGTTGCACGGCTCATTTCCTTAATTTGATTGGGAAAAGTGCAGCAGAAGGTTGTCCTTCTGCAGCCAAATTTTTTTGCCTTTTCCAAAATCTTTATACCTGGCTTGTTGCATCTACTCATCGTTGGCAGGTACATCAAAAACACCTAAAAGGGTTACCTGTTAACAAAGCCTTGTCTGACACAAGATGGTCAGCCAGACATGATGCTGTTAGGTCTGTTAATAAATCATACAATGAGAATATTGAATCACTGGAAGAATTGGCAACTGTCGAAAATCAGCCGCGTGACAGTCGACTTGAAGCAGGAGTATTTCGGATAAAACTTGAACAACTGGAAGTCGCTATTTTACTTGAAATTTCGGACACAATTTTAGAAAGATTTCAGAAAACGAATTTGTCCCTTCAAGAGCGAGGACTATCTTTGAATTCAGCCATCCATTTGTTGAAATCTCTCCTTGAGTTTTTAAAAGACAGCGTTCTGAATTTGATTCTTACGAAGAAAAAGGAAAGCAGAAGTCTGTGGAGAAAGAGTATAAGCAATCTTCAATACGATCACAAAAGAGAAAGAATCAGTTTGATGAAGGGCCATCAGCTGAAACATTATTTTCACCGAGACAAAAATTCAGGGTTGAGGTATTTTTGGTAATCATTGACAAACTATCTTTAGCTTTCTAACATCGGTCAGACGCATATGAAGGCATCCATGAGAACTTTGGCTTTCTTACAAACCCATCTGAGCTCAGCAATGACGCCATCCGAGGGGCAGCAACCAAGTTAATGGAAGAATATTCAAGTGATTTCGAAGACTGCTTTCCTTCAGAATTAGTTCAATTTTCCGAGCTCTTCAAGACAGTTATTGTCCAGACCCAGGGCCAGGGTCAAGGACAGGAAGAAGCACAATGCGAACCTCAATACACATGCACAGAGCTAAAGATGTTGTTGTTTTTGAATGAGCTAAATGTTACACAGTCCTTCCTGAATGTTCACATCGCACTTCGCATCTATCTCTCAATGATGACATCAAACTGCAGCGGAGAAAGATCATTTTCAAAATTGAAAAGAATAAAAAATGAAGTTATAAGTTGCATGGGACAACAAAGGCTGAGTCTGCTCTCTCTAATGAGCATCGAAAGTAAAATTGTAAGCTCGCTTAGCTTTACTGACATAATTGATAACTTCGCCATGAGAAAAGTTCGCAAGCGTAGGTTCCAAGTTGAAATATGTAGTCTAATAATAAATATTTTAATGAAGTGTGAATTCATTTAACTTCATATAAATTAAATTTACTTCTATTTAATTTTTTTTTATCTTTGCCTTACAAGTTACAGTCTTACATTAGCTGCTAGTAATAATTTTATATGGACGCTGGACTGGACCGGTCCCCAGTTTGAATTGTAGTCAGGGGCCCCGTGCAAGCTTAATCCACCCCTGTCAGTAAGGATATCGATTTTTTATGATATTCTCGAATTTTCGGAAGATTTATAAAGATTTAAAAAAAACTTATAAAATAACTTACTCTTAACAAACATTCCATCCTTTGAAGTCTTTAATTTAGTCGGCTAAATATAATGTAACAAATAATCATTTAATAAACAAATAATTCCACAATCTTAACCAGTTTTAGTAAAATTAATTTATGCTCTTACCATTATAGCAAAATAAAAAATGATGTCAAGGTCACAAAAATCAATCAATAAGTGTTTTCTAACCACGTGCTTACCATTGTCATAATGGCAATGCCATTGAGTATGGAATATCATGCAAAACAAACATTTATATGATATTTATTTTCTTCAATTCTAAAATATTTATTTATCTCAAATCTTTTATTGATTTGATCGCGAACTGACAAATTTATAATTATTAAAAATTAATTTAAAAAATTGTTTTTAAAATATTAAACACTCGCCAGTTTTTAAATTCATTTATAGGTCTTAACCAAAGGTCGAAAACTTTTTGTGTTAAATAGATACTTCATGATTGGCTTCATCAAACTCATTCCTTTTTAATTAGGGTTTATTATTTTTGTGTGTTGTGTGCTTTTTGTTTAATTGGTGTCTTAATATTTTTTACTTTAAGTTTACTTTGTGCTGGGTATGCATGTTGTGTGCCAATACATTTCCACACATTTTCTGGCTTGGGCCTAAAATCAGTCTGCCCAAAAAAAATAATGCTCATATTTATAAGATGTTTCCAATATTGAAATATTGTTCACCTCTTAATCCGGGTGCATTTCTAAAGCTTTTTTATAACTGTACCAATTGCTATGGAATTAAAATAATTAAGATTGAACATATAGGAGACACTATAAATATTTGTTTGTCTCCATCTACCAGATTCGTTACAAAGCAATAGTAACATGTTCAACTTCAATAACCAATGATTTATACATTTATACACTTTAAAATAAATTGCCCTCAATAAAGTGAAATAAAAATAAAAGAAATTAAGTATATATAGTTACACCGATAAAATATTAATAAATATGTCTGATAAATATCTAGTTATTACTTAGTCTTTCTCGGTTCTCAATCACGTCTTCGTTTTTGGACATTCAGACTACATCTTAGACTAATCAAACTTTAACAAGTGAAATTTGCACTCGTCAAGCCATGTTTCTATCCAAAATTCTTCGTAAAGAAAACTAATACAATAATCATGATGATAATACTCTTAATAATAATAATAATAATAATAATAATAATAATAATAATAATAATAATAATAATAATAATAATAATAATAATGGTAATAATAAATATAATAATGTTTTAATAATGATAATAATTATTGTAATAATAATAATAATAATAATAATAATAATAATAATAATAATAATAGTAATAATAATAATAAACCAATATTTATAAACCAAATTATTGATTTTGGGATTCCCCTATCTCTAAATTTAGCTTCAATGGCCCTATCTTCCAATAAAATTATCGAAAACGACTAAAATCTATTTTTAGTAACCCCCCCCCCCCAGATAATATAATGGTCGCAAACGACATCAATATTAATAATTTTAATTATATACATATATAGGTATATGTATGTGTGTGTATATATTTATGTGTATATGTATGTGTATATGTGTATATGTATATATGTGTATATGTGTATATGTGTATACAGCGCCGGCTCTAGCATTAGTAGCGCCCCGATGCGAAACTCATTTTAGACGCCCATTTATTTTATTGGTTTTTTGGAATTAACGTAATTTAATTGGCAATATTAAATTTGTAATAAAAACATTAAAAAATTAATAATAATTCTTTTCCAAGTGAAATACAGGTTTTATTTTGTTTATATATTTTTTTATTTTATTGAAACAATATTATAATATACAAAAATTACATAACATACATATATTTTGTATAAAAATTGTATAAAAATTTGTTAATGGTTTTTTTGTTAAATATTAAAAAGAAACTAAAATTCAAAATTGTTTAGCGCCCTTTCCGAGAGGCGCCCCGATGCTTTGCATCCACCGCTTCCAACTAAAGCCGGCCCTGTGTGTATATATACTATATAGTATATACCAATATCAAATTCATAAAATATAATTTAAAATTATTATAAATACGCCCCAAGTTATACTACGAACAGTACTAATATTAAAATTACTAACTTAGGTTATATACATGCAGTTATTTAATCCCTTAAGAATTTTTTTTTTACAAATGTTCTCAAATATCAATATAGAATATATATAGATAAATTAAATTTTAAACATCAAAATTTATAATTTTCATAAATTACCCCCCCCCCTAGTTATATATTAATCGGGATCGTGTTAATACTACTAATTAGCTAATGTATACTCTATTATTAATTAATTGGGTAATTTACTTATATAAAGAAAAAATTTTATTAAAATTATCGATTTAGGATTCCCCCTAATGTCGAAGGTAAATATAGAACACCTTTCTCCAATAATGTCCTTAGAATTTAACATATTATAATTTTAGAAGCACCCCCGCCCGATGGTCAAGCCAAACTACATTAAATTTATTACATTTATTAATTAAATACAAGCAAAAAAATTGAGAAAGATAAAATCAAATATACTTACCAGAAGCATGGAACCATTTTGGAATCATTTAGTGTCAAAATACGACTTTAAAAAAAAATTCATTCAAAACGCTAAAATATTACCAAAATCATCTACAGAAGAGTACAAATTATTACTAAAATATTACTAAAATATTACTAAAATCATTTACCAAAATCATTTTCAGAAGAGTAAAAAAAATCCATTAAGACGTTAAGATATTACCGAAATCCGTTACACAAAATCAGTTCCCAATGTTGAGAAATTATACTATCCATTTTAATTTCCCGATAAAAATGTTGAATTCCTGAAATAGTCATAAAATACCAACTAACCGGTTCAAGGAGAGAGATTCTGTAATTCAAGGGTATGAGTTACAAATCCGGGCAGAAATAAATCTCAATCCTGGTACAGACCGACAGTATGACGGGCCGTTTTGCATCCGTATCTCTAAATATGGGGGTTAACTAAGTGATTACGCTGAACCGGACAACCCGCCTAAGTGATGACAAGTTGAGAATTTACGGGGGATTCTGACAATTTGCCAAGCACCGAAAGAGCTGAATTGTTCAGCGATATATATTTAAAATTAAAAATATTAAATTTACCATTATAAATTAGAAAACAAAATTCAAATTATCAAAATTATGTTGATTATAAATAGGTGATTTAAACACCTTGGTTTAAATTTTTATTTTTATTATTAATTGAAAATTTAATTTTTAAAAGGAAAAGAAATCTGGATAATTAAACTCAACTTTAATTTAATCTGGATTGCCTGAATTAAAATTAAGTATTAATTTTTGGTATTTTGATTAAACGGGAAATTAACCCAACATAAACTTGAATTATGTGTGGTATTTTAATAAATAATTATTAACTTTCACTAGAAAGTTGCCATGAAACATGTGCGTGTGTGCATGAATTGAAAAAAAATGATGTTTGTGGGAGATAAGTGGGATGACTAGGGCATGGTATTGGGAAGACAATCTGGTGAAGGGACCAGGCCAAATCGGACACAAGCCTTCTATCGGCAGTCCGTGAACCCATAAGAGTGCTCGACAATTACAGTGCAAGTAGTGCGCTCACTTTTTGCGAGTACTCACCCTCTTGATACAGTACCAACGTTGATCCTTCAACGGGTATCAAGCGGTAAACAATGTTGTATCTTGGGTTACGCTGGTAACAGCACTAAAGAGCAAAATATTTGATCATCAGTAACCCACCAGTTATATGTCTCTCTCCTTTCGACAATAGATATAAAAATTCTATTTCTTGTTATTATATCATTCCGTTTTCACATGCAATTAGTAATTTTTTATCAAATTTTAATTGTCTTTCTTTCATTTGCTTAGAACACGTTTGTAAAATTTCCAATAATCCTTTAAAACTGTCCTAAGACGCATAGGAAAGCACAGTTTTTTTCACTGACTGGCGGAACTTTTAAAATTTCAAAATCTGTAATAATTGACCAAAGTCCTTATGAAATATTAGATAAAGTAGTCGGTAATCCAAAAAAAAATAGCTGATTCTGATTTGTATTGCTTGCGAAAACTGAAAGCATACAAAGTATTTCCTCTCTCTCGTTTAGTGTTCGCTTTTAGAACTAGAAAAATTAATATGAGTGGTCTTTTCAGTAAAATCGATAATATAACTACAAAAGTTTTCAGTCAGTTAAGAAAAATTTTGAATTTGCCTGATCAATCTAAAATTAGTTATTTGTATAGCTCCATTGAAAATGGTGTTGCATTTTGTATTGATCTCCTTGATGAGTACCACACACAAACGATAAGTCATGTTTTCAGACTCTTTACATCAAATTGTGAATATATTGACATATTAAAATTTGTCGCAGGCTTGGAACTAATCAACCGTCACTTCAAGAAAGCTTTAATTTGCTTATCAGAGCCAACATCATCAAACATCATTCATGAAGGAAAGCTCGATTTCATTGACCATGTACTGCCATTCAGTTATTTGAAGTTTTTAACATAAATGTCCAAGGTAGATGGCAACAAATTAGAGATAAAGTAAAATATAAAACAATGAAGGGACAAGAGCAAATGAGGCACAATGCCTTCTACGGTTTGTAATGAACTCATAGGTTTGTCGGGTCAATAACAGTTCTTATTGTAAATCTCACCTTTCGCCGACAGTTACCCGCTAAATCGTAATAATAATGTCGCTTACGACCGGCGTTTCTTGGGTAATAATATAGTGAAAATGTTGAACAGATAAACGTCCAAAAGTTAAACATTTTCCACGCACGTAACCCACCAAATACATAGAAAATGAAATTCGGATACTTAAAATTTATCAATATTTTTGAAACAACTGAATTTCTTCTGGAAACCTGTGATTAATGCAAGTACTTGTTATTAAACTTTTAAGTCTTTTCTCTTGAAATATACCGTATATACTCGTGTATAAGCCGATCCGTATATTAGCCGAAGTGAGTTTTTATAGTCAATTTTTTGTCCAAAAATCAAGTACCCGTATATAAGCCTAAATATATAAGCCTAATTAGTAATATAATTAGTAATAATAATAGCCTAATAAGTATATAAGCCTAATTAGCTTAAAAAATTACCCAAAATTTCTCGGCTTATTCTCTAACTTCCGATATTGATCAAATTATTATTTAGTCAGATTTCTAGAAAAAATGGCTAAAATTCATTTGAAAATATTTTAACTTCTGTATTAAATCATGAGCAAATAATTTTTCCTGAAAACGTAATCGTGAAGCGCGTAATGAAAATACATGAGCCGTATCTTGAACATGAGTGCTTTTAACTCTATTTACCTGTTCTAAAATGGTCTCCTATATTTATATAGCTTATCACATTGATAAATATTTAATTTGAATTTTCAATATTTACATATTACTTTAGCATAAATTACAAAAATTGTAATTAATCATAGAATTGCATTTTTTGTTAATTATTGAAATTATTCTTTAAAATTTGCTTTGTTTTAATAATGCATCAAAATGATAATTTGATACATAATCAGAAGAAATATTTTATAAGTTTTAGCAATTTGTTAATTAATGTATCCTAAAATAATTTTTGTTCCTCTTATTTTCTTTTCATATGTTGGTCTGCTTTATGTCTTAATCAATACAATGAGTACGTCTGGAGTTAGACATAAGTAAGTCGAATTATTATATAAGTAATTTATATACCAATTTTAAATTTTATCTCAAAATTTTAAAGCAGTTAACTTCTTTCTAGTCGTGATATTAAAATCGATTATATTATGTACTTATTCAATTAATTTGTATAAAACCATTTTATATAACCGCATAACATTTGACATTTTTGTTACTTAAAATATTAATATTTACACTTTAAAAAGAAATCCTATGTTTAATGATATTTGAAATAATCATATATAATTTTAATTATAATTCTGAAATAAATTAGATATATTTTTTAAATGAAATACCGATTATAATTTCGTGCAGTGTACTCGATTTGGAGTTTGTAATTCTGATAATGATTTAAAAGTGCTAAAAATCCAAAATTTATAATCGGTTTTTAGTTCTTAATGTGAATAATTTATGTAATCGAGTAATTTGAATTGATAATTAATTTCATTTACTAATAATAATTTTTTTTGAGATTTATTTATAAAATAGCTTAATATTGTGGCAAACCAAATAATATTTGCTGTTGGAAATCGGCTGCGATTTCGTTTGAATCGACATTGTCGATTATGTAATGTAACTAAGTAACGGAACATAATAGCTCTGTACCAATGCAAGTCATTTTTAAATCGATTTTCGCGGTGAAAATTACGCAAATCAATCAATTTTTGAAAGGTTCCGCATTGTCTGAGTAGTTTATGTTTGTCCTAATGCTAGCGTATCGATTTCTGGGTTATAGGATGCAAATAGTCTATATAGTAAGGGTGGGCACGCATGAGTTCAATGAGAGACATTTTCCGAAAATTTATTTTTTAAAGAGCCACCATAGTGAACTACATATTTTTTTTTATTTCATTAATTTGATTAAAAAAGACTTAAACGCTATTAAAAACAATTATTTCAAAATTTAAGTAACAAACATAAAATATAATAAAAATCCATTAATAAAAAGTAATAAAATTTCTTGAATTAACGAAGACTTTTGGTCAAATCTTTGAAATTTGGTGTATACTTTGTTAAAGCTGTTCGCAGCAATTCTGTAAGATGCTGATTGGTCAACTGTGAACGATATTTCGACTTCACAAACTTCATTGTGGAGTACAAAGATTCACAACAATATGTTGTACCAAAAATTGAGAGAGCTAAACTGAATGCTGTACAATTTTTTAAATCACACATCAAATTATTTTCAACATTTTCGCTAATTTGGCCAATTCGACGCGCAGTTGTACGACGTGACATAGGAATACGTGAGATCAATTTATGTAGTTTTGAGTTATCCGGATCCAAAACTTTAATCACTTCTTCCAAGTTTCTCTTAATAAATTCACCTTCTCCATATGTACGTTTAGCACGAGCTATATTCCAAGCTATCAAAAAACTAGCTTCGTTGGCACTGTCATCTTCTCGACTAAAAGAAGACATTAGTCCTTGTTGGTTTTGAAGCCCTGATTGCAATGACTTAAGTTTTTCTGTTCGCAATTTTGAATTGAGTGGATATTGAATTGATAAGTGTGGATGACTTACTTCATAGTGTCGACGTAAATTGGTTACTTTGTAGTTGGAAATTGTAACTTTACAAATAAGACACAACGATTTACCATTATTGTCAATAAAAAAAAACTTTTCTGTCCATTCTTCTTGAAAAGTTCTATTTTCTTGTTTGTATTTTCGTTTTTTGATGTTTTCTGAGGTCATTGTAATAATAAATTTGAATAACTTATATTACTGAAATTTAAACAAAATAATAAAAAGACATAAATTTAATTTTAATTAATTTAAAATTTTAAAATGCTTCATAAAAAATCTTCTTACCAAATTTTTCAAAAAACACGAATAGAAAACTATACTAAAATATACAAACGACCGCAATATTGTACAAACAAAAATACTAACTAATCAAAATTCACTAAATTTCACTAAATTTATTTTCATTGCTTCTCTCTCGTTGTTATAACAAAGCGCCGCCTACTACAAAATAATTTTAAAAAGCAGTAAAATTTTCAAATTCAATTATCAAAAATTCAATTATCAATGAGCCGCAGTTTACTCAACGAAGAGCCGCATTTGCCCACCGTTGCTATATAGGAACAAAATGAGAATAATCAATAAAATGGCGAAAGATAGGGGTAACAATTACAAATACAATTATATTTTTAATTCATTATATATTATAGAATATAGAGTATAAAAAATAGTATATATATATGATAAGTAGAGTATAGAGTTATTTATCTTTATTTAAAAAACTAGGGCCTCTGCTCCTGTTCGCTTCGCTTCACCAACTCCGTTAGAACGTGGGGTTAATGTTAAAGTTAATATCCAGGCTAAAAATAAAATAAAAATTAAAAAAAAAAGTAAAATTAAGATGGAGGGGACCGTTAGCTTTTTTATATATAGAGAGATAATATTTTAAGAAAATTAGTGCATCTAATGATTCAAAGTTTAAGCGGCTTCTTATTTTGGTCAAGAAATTTCCTGCTGTTGAGAAAACCCTTTCTGTAGCGGTAGATATTGGATTTATAGTTAATAAGGCCTCGTATAATCGTATAATCGTTTTTGGTTACATCTAATATTTTAAAATCTGATTTTAAGTCTCTTATATATTGTCCAGTATTAGAACTATTATTCATGACCAAAACGGACGAAATTGCCCTGTGCATGTCTTGATTAAGCTCATTTGTATCTGTTTCTTCTATTTCGTCTGTTGACACGCTGTCACTACCAGCTTCTTCAGAAATAGCAGAAACGGGATATATTTTATTCAAAAGAACATTTGCAAATTCACAAACTGCAATTTTTGACGAATATGTAAAATCACCATTGGCTCGAGGCATTTTTCCACACTGGACATATTGTAACAACGTCATTATTATTTCATTTCATCTGTCGTTCATTCGAGTTTTTAATGCAGTTAATAATTCTTTGCTTAAACTAGTATTAATTTCATGAAGCAAAAATTTAAAAACACATTCAGAAGTTAACAACGTAGCACTTTCTTTACTTAATTCGTTAACAGCCAATTCAGTTGGTTTCATAATTGTTAAAATTTCTTCCAAAACTACCTCATTTTCCTCTTTATAAATATCGAAACAACCAATATCATTCAGTGCTTTCTTGATACATTCTTTCAATTTTAAGAAACATTCAATCATTAGGATAAGAGAATTCCAGCGGGTGACATAATTTTGCAAAATTGAGTTCATTACCGGTGAATTTTTAAATTTTTAATAACGGTTCTGGTTTCTGCTAATGTTTTATTAATATCTGGTCTAAAAGTTGTAATTATTTCTTCAACATCATCAAAATTTATGTTTGCATTTGCATCCAAATTACTGGGATTTTCTTCACTGTTTTCATCACTGTCATAATTATCATCACCTTCACTTAAAATTATGTTTTCGTTTACAATTTTTTTATAAAAAACATCAATTACTGCTAGGTGAATAGAATGATTGAAACAAAGTTGGCATATAGCTTCTATTAACCCTCCATACTTTTTCATCACTGCAGCTCCATCGTTTGTGGAAGCGATAATGTCTTCCGCAAATTTCAGACCAAAGCAAAGTAATTTTTCTTCAACCAAATTTTTCAACTTAACTGCATTGCACGAACCTTCAATTGGCATCAAACCAAATACATGCGCTTTATTTTTACTGTGTAAGGTTACGTCCAAATATCGTTTAACATTTCTGCCTGTCCATTCGTCTACGGCAGTGGTGGTCAACCCAAATCAATCGAAGTGCCAAATTTTCGGAAAAATACTATCACGGCCACAATAAATTCATTTAAATAAATATAACTCGTTTTTACGATTCAAGTAAACTTAGAATCAATTTTTTAAATTAAAAACATGCTTAATTCGAATATGAATTCTAAAAAAGACAATTATTGATTTGATGTTTAAAATTGTGTCCGGGCCACATCAAAACGCTTCGCGGGCCACCGGTTGGCCACGGCTGGTCTACGGTAATACTAAATTTTTGTACATTATTTTTTGAACTCGAGGTCGATAAGTATTTAGCAAGTTCTGTTTTTTTCTGTACAGCAAAATCTTTAATGTAATTCATGATGGATGTATCACTTTATTGCATTTCATAACCACGATATTGAACAAATTCCTTTAAAGCTGAAGATTTTTTAATAGCATGTATGGAAAATCCATCCACAGTAGCACATTTTGCTAAAATTTCCCCCAGAGAGTCTCGATTCACGTAATTGAATAAATTACCTTGTTCAGTTCTAGTTTTTTTGGCGCAATCGGAACCAGTGGATATCATCGGAAGTTCTTCTGAACCATTTCGTTTTTTATTAATAAATATATCTTGTCTTTTTAAGTGGTTGATCAATGCGGTTGTGGATGATCCTTTACAGAAGATAACATTCCCACACTTCAAACATTTTGCGTCTTCATTATTTTTATTTTTACTAAAAAAATTCCAAACTTTAGACTTATTATTTGAGTTCTTGGTTGATATGGCTATTTTAGAAAATTAAATTGTAATTACCCTACACGTAACCTCATATAATAAACTTACCATCAATTTGTCGAATAAACTTATTTTCAAAATTAAATATGAAAAAGGAAAACCAATACTATTTTATTTGCAAAGCCTACTATTTTATTTAAATTTATAATGTTTAAATAATAACCGAGTATTAATGGTGAAAAACCGAGTTTCCGAGTAATATATAAAACAGAGAAGTAACTGAGTACTCGATAACCGAGTATGGAAACTCTAGTGAAAGATGAAGACCCTTTTTAGGATCTTATAAACAAAAATTCACCAATTAAAGGGGTTGGATAGTAAATTTAGACATGAATACGTTGAGGTACACAGAGGAATGTTTTTAGTAATAAACTTTAAAAATATCCTTTAAGTTCTAAGTAAACAATGAAAACAAAATACGTTTGTTCAGTTACAAGCTTATATACTGAATTGTTACGAAAAAGTAATGATAGACAAACCCCGAAAACATTCTGTGAAATTTCAACAGATTTCATTTCTCGTGTTTTTGTCGTTCATCGTTTCTACAAATTCCTTGCGAATTGTGGAAATCGGCTTACAGAAAGCATTTTGCCATGAATGAAATGATGTTGTTAGTGTACTAATAGAAATGTGCTCTCATTTTACCTTATTATCTATCATGTGGGAATAGCAGTTTTTTTTTGAAATTGTATTATCCTACGGTACATCGGTTTCCAGCATTGTTTTAGAGACTCCAGATTCTGATAGGAAATCGTATCTTTACCAAAAATATACCAATATCTAATGGAATCTAAGTTTCAAAAAAATTTTGTCTAATTTTTGTCTAAATTTTGATATAGTTAAAATTTAATGTGAACATGTGTATTTCAATTTGGACAATTTCACCTAATGAAAGCATGTTGCATCATTTGTCACCCAAAACTACTGAATTGCATCTGGTATCGTATAAGAATAATTTTAATATACTCAGATTATACGTCCACTTATCTTGAATACGGGTATTTAATACTATTAGGAAATTGATTAATAAAAGAATGAGCTAGACCAGATGGCCACGGCACTTAAAAAAATAACATTAAAATATGAAAACAATTCAAATTTAATTTGCAAATTATGATAATTACTGAATCATGTAAATATTTAAAAAAATTAAATCGGTATTGATATAATAAATTGATATAATTAATGATATTTGAATAATAGTATTATTATTTTATACAAATGAAGAAGTTAATGAAAATAGAAAATATAGGTTTTGGTTAATTATTATTTGTCTCGCGTCTGTGTGCGATTTTTTCTTGAATCATCACGTTTAAAATCATCCCTTTTCTTTCGATTTTCACGCGAATCGTCACGATCCCTTCTACCTGGTCTTAGATTTCTTTCATTGTTATCATAGGAATCATCACGACGCTTAAAATTATTTCGATTTTCTCGAGAATCGTCACGATATTTATTACGATCTCTGGAATCATTACGAGGTTTTTTACGATCATTTGAACTATCACGATACTTTTTACGATCACATGAATCATCGCGATATTTTTTACAGTCCCTTGAATCGTCACGATACTTTTTACGGTCTCTTGAATCGTCACGGTACTTTTTACGGTCTCTTGAATCGTCACGATACTTTTTACGGTCTCTTGAATCGTCGCGATACTTTTTACGATCTCTTGAATCATCACGTTTGTCGCCACGAGGAGTTTTACGTTCCCTGGAATCATCATGCCATCCATTATTACGGGTGCGATCTCTAGAATCGTTTCTTTTAATTGGATACTTATTTTTTTCACCGGGACTATTATCTCGTTTATCAAAATTTCTACCATTTTGATTATTATTTTGTTCGTAGCCATTCCTTTTGAATTCTGAATTTCTGTTATTCTGATAATTTGGTTTAATATCTCTGTCGTTAGAGTAACCATTCTTGTTATAGCTTCTATCACCATTAGTTTCATTTTTATCATCCGATTCTACTTTTCTAGTGGCAAATCTGTTAGTTCCTCTATTCCCACTAAAACCTCCCCTTTTTTCATAAGATCGGCCATTTAAATAATTTTCTTTGTTAAAACTATTTACACTAAACTTTGAAACTGGTTCACCATTTGAGATTTCATTACTGATGATTACTTCATCATCGCTGGCAAACCCATTTTGAGGTTTGGAATTACTTTTTTGACTATTTAAATTTTCAGTGACTACAGAAGTTTGTCCCCATGCTCCCCATTCTTCATCACTTAATCCATCATTAACCGACATGATTTTTTTTTAAATGATCTCTTGAATGGGGATGAGAGATTGACACCAAAGTGTCAAGGGGGGGAGGATGGTTAATTATTATTTGTCTCGCGCCTGTGTGCGATTTTTTCTTTGTTTTGGTTGTGTGCGCACACAGACGCGTAAAGTTGAGAGGGTGGAAATTTTAATCTGATCTCGCGTCTGTGTGCGCTTTTCTTTTCGTTGTTTTGGCTGTGTGCGCACACAGACGCGAGCAAGAGGTAGTTTTTCAATTTCTTTTGAATTTAGTTGAGTTGTAATTTTGAGTTTTAGGATTTATCGATTTCGAACGGATTTAAGGTTGAATTGAAGTTTGTTGAAGGAGTTCTCTTCGATTTTGGTTGGAATTTATGGAAAGTAACAAAGTTACAAATTATGAATCTAAATATAACGGGGAATTGACGGATCTCGATGATTTAATGGCAAGGTTGAATAGAACCCGCAGCAAAATGGAAATAGAAACTATTTGTAAAGACGATGTTATCAGATCTAGCAAATCGCTTAAAGTTCTGGATAATGGATTCTCTCTAATCACATTATCTCGAGACCGACAATTAGTTCAATATGTACCTGGTGAATTGAATATGGATCAAACAAATTTGTTGAAATGTGCTCAAGATCAAAATGGCCGAATCGATATTGTTTTGTGTTCAGAAAGGAATAATATGAGATCAAATTTATGTGTAGCTACACAAGGACAGGTTCCAAATAAAATGATTGAGAAGAGTTCAGCTACGAGATTGTTTAATATTACTGAAAGTACTGGAGGTGTTATGACTGCTATGATCCCTGATTATCGATCTCAAGTATGTCGTGCACAAATGGAAGCAGCTCGATGTAGATATGAACATGTATATGAACATAAAATGATTATGTGTGATGATTATTATTCTGATTATTATGAATTCGCGAATGAACATGGTAGCAGAGCGTGGTTCCGGCTAGCCAGCCGGAACAAGGTAATTAAAATGTATTATAAACGGTCTTTTTTGGGTTTATATATATTATGTAAATATTATGTTTATTATGTGTTTAATAATATTTTTGTAATTAATAATATTTTGGTAATTAATATGTATTATAAAAAATCTTGTTCATGCATATTATGTATATATTATAATACTTTTGTAAAATTAAACATCCTCCCTTCCCTACCGAGCGTGGGAAAGTGCTGCTATGGGCCCCAGCACTCTTTTAAAGGGGGAAGCCAGGGGAACAGGGTAAAGAACAGAGCTGAGTCAAGGGTGAGGGCGAGCGGGGTAATGGGTTTTGAGTTGCGATGGCGAAGTATAAATCAAATATTTGTCAAGACTCTTACTGGTAAGACAATTACTCTTGACGTAGAATGGAATGACACAATTGAAAAGATAAAAGGAAAAATCCAGGACAAAGAAGGAATTCCGGTAAATTGTCAAAGGTTAGTCTACGCCGGGAAAGCAATTAGAAAATAAAAGAATTTGAATGATTATAGGATACAAGTAGGTTCGACACTTCATTTGTCACTCAGGCTGTGCGGTGGCAATGACGAAGAGATTTTAGAAGAAGGACTGTGGAAAAGAGAATGAAAAAAGGAAAATTAACGAGATTGAGAAACAAGATTCTCAATGATATAAATGGGAAGGATGTTAGCGAATGGTTGGCGGAATATGAAGATCAAAAGGAGAGTCTAGATGAAGAATTAGGGGATCTGAAGAACGATCAGTAAAAATTGCAAAGATTGGACATCACTGCAATCTTAGATAAAGACCTGCAGGAGATCGAGGAAAAACATCAAATAATTGGGGCATTGATGGAAAGAAAAGCCAATCAATCTTTTATGGAAGAGAAGGAAAATGTGAATGATGATACCATCAAGAAGAGTAACTCCGTGCATAAAAGAAAACTGGAAAGTCTACAGAAAATTACAATACCGGTCTTTGAAGGCAAGATGAAAGAGTACGAACCATGGAAAGCAGCTTTTACGGCGTGTGTTGACGAAGCGGAAGGTGATGAGGTTGAAAAGATGTTTCACCTGCACCAGTACCTTCACGGAGAGCCATTAAAGTTAATTGAAAATCTAGGATATTCGGCAGAGGCTTATCAAATGGCAAAAGAGAAGTTGGATAGGCGATATGGTGGGGATGAAAGGATATATTTATCAATGTTAGAGGAGATGGAACAGTTCAGGCCAATTCGAGAAGGAGATTTGAAGGATCTAGACTCATTTGTTGGATTATTAGAAACGGTCACCGTGCGATTTAAATCCACTGGGAAAGAATCCGAGTTAAAGACTGGATATCTTTTTCAAAAGTGTTTGGGCAAGTTAACGACGAATCTGGTGTATAAATGGAAAAAAGACAAAATAGAAAAGGAATTGCGGGAGACGATAGAGGATTTGAGAAGATGGATACAACAAGAAGCGGAGATCCTAAGGTCCACTAACGAGGTTGTGTATGGGACTAAACCAAGCACCAGGGCTTATGATGGGTCAAGAGTAGAAGGGGTGTCTAGGGGAAGAGAAAGATTCAATCCAGGAGGTCGGACGCATTTTACGGGGCAACCAGATGGCAGAGTTAAAAGTGGAACAGTTATACAGGTGAATAACTCTAACGGCTATAGATCAGAGTGTGTACACTGTGGTGGTCAACATTACCTAGACCAATGTGACAAGTTCAAGCAACTTACCATTCCAAAAAGGAAGAAAGTCATCGAAGAAAAGAAACTGTGCAGGAATTGCTTCAAAAGAAATCACATGGCCAAGGAATGTCGTAAAGAATCTTTCTGCAAGGTTACCGGATGTAAGCAAAGGCACAACGAATTATTACATGAAAGACAAATTAGTGAGGAGAGTGAAAAGGGTAACAACACGATGCTGACCCAGAAAGGGATGAACGAGAAAAACCTAAGACCTTACCTTAGTTTAAGAACAATTCCAATCTACTTGGAAAATGGGAACAAGAAAATAAAAGTCAATGCACTGTTAGATGATGCAAGCTCAGTAAGCTACATCAATCTAAGAATTTTAAAGGAGCTTGGGTTAAAAGGGGTGGAAAAGAGGACACCGATAGGGGTTATCGGAGGTAATGTCCAACAAATGATGGCTACTCCAGTGACCATGAAGTTAATTAGTAATGACGGCCGATTGACGAAAAACTTCAACGCACTGGCCGTAACAAATATCACGGGAGAAATGAAGGTAGTAAATTGGGCCAGAGAAAAACATAAGTGGACTCACCTGAAGGGCATCCATTTTCCGATGCTAGACGAGAGACAGGCAGTTGAAGTGTTAATTGGCGCGGATTATTTAACGCTTCAACGAGCACTCAAAGAAATCGATGGTAAGTTGGATGAACCGATTGCCCGTTTAACTCCACTTGGCTGGACATGTGTGGGAAGAACCTCGGTGGGAAGAACTTGGAGCCACCAAAGCAATTTCATACGAACGTTCTTCGGCAATGGCGAGGATTTGCAACGACAAATGGAGCGATTTTGGGAAATTGATGATAGCGGCTTAAAGGAAAATATATTTGCAGCGAAAGACCAGGCGATTTATGAGAAAACCAAATCTGAGATGAAGAAAGTAGACGGACATTTCGAGGTAAAAGTGCCATGGAAAGAGTCACCAACAGCTTTGCCCAATAGTGAAAAATATGGCAGAAAGTCGACTGCGAAGTTTGGACAAGAGGCTTGAAAAGGAAGACTTACGAACTGAGTATCAGGATATTTTGAATGGCTACCTGAAAAAAGATTATATAAGTATTGTAAAAGAGAAAATGATGCCTGGAGATTCGGAATGGATATTACCACACTTTCCCGTGGTTAGAAGAGATAAGGACACTACGAAAGTGCGTATTGTGTTTGATGCAGCAGCCAGGTGTAATGGGGTGGGACTTAATGATATGGTGGAAGTTGGACCAAAATTACAAAATGAAGTTTTTGATATTTTAATACGTTTCCGTCGATTTTCCGTAGCTGTTGTTTGTGATATAGCAGAAATGTATCTGCAAATAAGAATGGCTTTTGAAGACAGGAAATATCATCGGTTTTTATGGTCAACTGGGGGGAAAATTATGAAGTATGAGTTTAATCGGTTAGTGTTTGGTCTTAATGCATCTCCATTCCTTGCCCAGCTAGTCGCGCAAGAGAATGCAAAGAAATTTGAAAAGGACTACCCAAAAGTGACAGAATCTATTTGCAAGTCTACGTATATGGACGACACCATGGACTCTGTTGATTCTGAAGAAGAAGGAATGAGGCTGAAAGAGGGGCTAGAAACAGTTTGGGGCAATGCCGGTATGCGGCCTAGAAAATGGCTGTCCAACTCGGAAAGAATTATGGCGACAATCCCAATTGAAGAACGAGCTAAAACACTGAATATTGAAAAGGAAACGACAATGGCCGTCAAGACCCTAGGTTTGAAATGGTACTCGGAAGACGATGAATTTAGTTTTCAAGTAGATCTGCCGAATGAAGAATGTTTATCGAAAAGAAAGGTATTGAGCATAGTGGCAAGAATCTTTGATCCATTGGGACTGTTAGGCCCATTCATAATCATAGGGAAAATGATTATTCAGAAGTTGTGGTTGTCAGGGCTTGATTGGGACGAAAAGCTACCTCCAAAGTTGAATAAAGAAATACACAAGTGGGTAGAGGACACAAATAATCTCGGAGATCTGCGAATTGCGAGATGTTTAAGGACTCAAATGAAAAATGAATGGCAATTACATGTCTTCTCCGACGCGTCAAGCACCGCATATGGGTCAGCTATATATCTACGGGAAGAAACTATGGTGGGACCTAAAAGTGTGTTAATTGCGTCAAGGGCAAAGGTAGCTCCAGTGCAAATTATAAGTATACCAAGGTTGGAATTAATGGCAGCGTGTACTGGAGTTAAATTAGCAAGACGGGTTTCAGAAGTGCTAGGGAAACCGATGAGTGAGATATGGTTCTGGTCCGATAGTAAAGACGTAATACATTGGGTTCGAAATTATTCGAGACTATTCAAGCCATTCGTAGCTAATCGAATTGGGTTCATTCAAGAAATGACCAAACCTGGGCAATGGCATTATGTTCCAACAAGTGAAAATCCATCGGATTTGATCACAAGAGGATTATCGGCATCGGATTTGATAAACAGCACCATGTGGTGGGAGGGACCGAAATTTCTACTAGAACCAATGGGAAATTGGCCAGCGACGGAGTTAAACCAATCCAGTGTAACAAAGGAGTTGCGAAAGGGAATAACAATGATGGCATGTGTAGAGGGGCAAAGACGAATAGGGAACACGGACTGTTTCAAAGTAGAAACCTTTTCCTCATGGCAGAGATTGATCAGGGTGCGGGCCTGGGTGGAGCGATTTATTTTGAACACGAGAACGACACAGTCCCAAAGAAGCACAGGGCAACTGACAACTGAGGAGCTTAAAAGAATGGAACTCAATGTAATTAAAGGAGAGCAGGCGAAGTTTTTCTCTGAGGACCTGGCACGACTTATCAAGAATGAAAGGGTAGATATCAGAAGCCGTTTGTTAAAGTTGACACCAGTTTTAGATGAGATGACTGTGGTACGAAGTAATAGCCGCATAATTCATGCAAAGAATTTACCATGGGAGACAAAATATCCAATAATTCTATCGGACAAGAGTTGGGTCACCAGACTAATCATCAAAGATTGCCATGAAAGTTTGAGCCATTATGCAGGAACTCAACATGTCTTAAGTGTGTTGAACGAAAAATATTGGATTTTGAAGGCCAAAGTAATGATCAAAAAATGTGAGACAGATTGCGGAATGTGTAGAAAAAGAAAAGCTAAAGGAATGAGTCAAATAATGGCACCGTTACCGGCATTCAGGGTTTCAGAACCTTTTAGAGCCTTTGTTCACTCGGCAGTAGATTTTGCAGGACCGTTTGAAACTAAAGTAGGCAGGGGAAAGGTGAGAAATAAAAGGTACATTTGCCTATTCGTATGTTTAAAGTCACGGGCGGTGCATATTGAAATGGCATATGGGTTGGACACAGACTCATTTATTCGAGCGTTTATGAGGTTTGCAGCGAGGCGGGGGATGCCAAAATTGATGATTTCAGACAATGGCACAAATTTTATAGGCGCCACTTCTACAGTAAAGAATTTTGTAATCGACAACTATAAGACTCAAAGAGAGTTGTCGAAGCATCAATGCAGTTGGATTTTCAATCCTCCAGCAGCACCGCATTTTGGGGGAGTTTTTGAGTCCATGATCAAATCGGCAAAGCGAGCAATGGATGCCATACTGACCAGTGCAGATGTGACCGATGAGGAATTGGGAAATGTTTTGACAAGGGCTGAAATGTTGATAAATTCTCGGCCCTTAGTGGTTCAGGCAGTAGACAGTAAGGAAGACACTGTGCTAACTCCAAATCATTTATTAATTGCCGGTTGGAAAGGAGAAGCTGTGGAAAATATAGAACTGAAGAAAATGTCATCTACGGTGTTTCGGTGGAGACGAATTCAGGAGTTAACCGAACACTTTTGGCGGCGATGGATGAAAGAATTGGTCCCGTGCTGGCGGCAAAGGGCGAAATGGAATAAGATAGAAGCTGATGTTAAGACAGGGTCAACAGTGTGGGTCTTAGACAAAAAGAATGAGTATGGGAAGTGGCCAATGGGGAGAGTAATCGAAGTGATACCTGGAGAAGACGGAAAGCTACGCGTGATGAGGATAAAATGTGAAGGAAAGGAGGTATTAAGATGCATATCCAAATTATGCTTGATCGCAAAAGAAGGAGAAGTTAATGGGGATGAGAGATTGACACCAAAGTGTCAAGGGGGGGAGGATGGTTAATTATTATTTGTCTCGCGTCTGTGTGCGATTTTTTCTTTGTTTTGGTTGTGTGCGCACACAGACGCGTAAAGTTGAGAGGGTGGAAATTTTAATCTGATCTCGCGTCTGTGTGCGCTTTTCTTTTCGTTGTTTTGGCTGTGTGCGCACACAGACGCGAGCAAGAGGTAGTTTTTCAATTTCTTTTGAATTTAGTTGAGTTGTAATTTTGAGTTTTAGGATTTATCGATTTCGAACGGATTTAAGGTTGAATTGAAGTTTGTTGAAGGAGTTCTCTTCGATTTTGGTTGGAATTTATGGAAAGTAACAAAGTTACAAATTATGAATCTAAATATAACGGGGAATTGACGGATCTCGATGATTTAATGGCAAGGTTGAATAGAACCCGCAGCAAAATGGAAATAGAAACTATTTGTAAAGACGATGTTATCAGATCTAGCAAATCGCTTAAAGTTCTGGATAATGGATTCTCTCTAATCACATTATCTCGAGACCGACAATTAGTTCAATCTGTACCTGGTGAATTGAATATGGATCAAACAAATTTGTTGAAATGTGCTCAAGATCAAAATGGCCGAATCGATATTGTTTTGTGTTCAGAAAGGAATAATATGAGATCAAATTTATGTGTAGCTACACAAGGACAGGTTCCAAATAAAATGATTGAGAAGAGTTCAGCTACGAGATTGTTTAATATTACTGAAAGTACTGGAGGTGTTATGACTGCTATGATCCCTGATTATCGATCTCAAGTATGTCGTGCACAAATGGAAGCAGCTCGATGTAGATATGAACATGTATATGAACATAAAATGATTATGTGTGATGATTATTATTCTGATTATTATGAATTCGCGAATGAACAGGTTTAATAATACATAAATACAACATATTGAAATTCAGTCACATTTTCTCATTAATATACTTAATATATAGTAGAGTCAGTACTGAGCCTCAGGATCATACTACACAATAGGTCATTTTAGGGATAAAAAAAAGTCACTCTAAAACTAAAAGATTGATAGAAAGATCAAATTTAATGCAAGCTCGATTTGGAATCTTTCAGGGGTTGAAAGGGCCAATTAAGGGTTGATTACCCACGAATTTGAATTTGCCCCTGTCATCACAACATAATCAAAATGACTTTTAGAATCTTTGAAACTTTGTTTTGCTATTTATATATATATATATAGCTTTCTAATCACACATCCTCTTTTGATAATAACTGATGAAAGCATCAACCACTAAAAATTTCAGGCTAATGACAACAGAGGGGTCTCACAGAATTTGCCAAAATGTGATTACGTATACAATTAACTTTAATTTGTAATTGTGAACTCAATGATACTGAAAACAAATGTGTCAATCAGCTATTTCGACAGTTATTCATTTCACTGGGGACTGAGTCTCTCCTTGAGGACCTTCTTAGTAGCGTTTATTGGAAGATACAGTAGGTTGACTTGTTCATCATTTCTGTGTCAGATCTTCGTTTAAGTCAGTTACCAGTCAAACTACACGCTCTGCAGTCATTAACAACCTTATTTTTCAAACTATATTTTTCAAAAATTCTATTTTATTGCTCAACATAGTCTCCCTCGCGCTCAATACATTTCATCCAATTATTTTCAAGATTTTTAATACTATCAGAAAAATATGATTTGTCGAAATTTCAAAAAATATGCACCTGTTTCCAAAACGAATTCTTTATTTGATTGAAATCACCTACTTGTAAACTATGGAAATAGAAAAAGTCGCACGGAAACATATCTGGAGAATATGACGGATGGCCATGCAATTCATAATGTAATTCCACTAACATTTTGTGCGCAAGTGGATTTTCGTGATGAAAAATCACTTTTCTTGTCAAATGTGATCATTTTTTAACGATCAAGTACATCGCAGGAAACAGTTGCCATTACATTTCTAGCCGATTGTTGCGTTTGTGATTGTTTCAGAGCGCTTTCACTAGCTTTTACTTACTGTTTTGACTGTTGTGTTGACCCTGAGCTGTAGTTATGACTCCATGTCCCATCAATTGGTTGGTAATTTTGATCGTTTGTTTAATAATTTCTTTCAATTTCACAAATGCCTTTGACATTCATTTGTCAAAATTTGCCTTTAACAACTTCTCCAAATAATTCGAACCTGATGTATAACGTTTTATAAATTCCTTAAAATAATATCCTAGAAAACTTAATTTTTTATACAATTCGTTCTTTAAAAATATTTTATCGCTTTGATTTTGTTATCAGTTTTCAAACCATTTTTATTATTAAAAAGTCCCATTTTGAAGAACCAATTGTTGATCCAGATTGTTTTCGATATTCTTATGAATTCCTTTGAATATATTGAAATATCCGCTATGTACACAATGGATAATTTTCAGTTGGTTACCAACATTTATCAACTTTTTAAAGTTTCTAGATCCACAACGTTTTCGGTTTTGATTACTCCATCCAATTCAACTTGGCTCCCAAATTGATTATACTAAATCTTTTTGATTCTTTCAACGGTATTAAGATTAAGAAGATTTTTCATTAGATTCCTAACATATACTAATATATGGCTGTAGAGCCTTGGTTCTCAAACTTTTTGAAGTCGGGGAACACTGAACTTGAATTTATTTTTAGGCGGAATATCTACAATACAGCATAAACTTTAAAACATAAACTTTGAAACCAACAGAGCAATAAAAAAGAATAATGTTCGCAAAAACACTCCATTATTATAGAGCAAAAAAGAAACGAAATCTTGTCGCAACGTGTGATTGGCAACCCCCTGCTTCCAAATGCTATCTTTAGCAAATAATATGTATATAACTAAAATATTGATATCGATATTGATTGATGCA
The DNA here is from genome assembly GCA_959609185.1 of Schmidtea polychroa. Taxonomy (NCBI): domain Eukaryota; kingdom Metazoa; phylum Platyhelminthes; order Tricladida; family Dugesiidae; genus Schmidtea; species Schmidtea polychroa. Next base: position 17,953 of record CAUHTR010001516.1, on the reverse strand, counting down.
AATATATTTATTGAAAATACAATTAAAATTACATAACTTTTAATTGTACAAGGCTGTAGGGTATTATGTATTCCAGTGGTCTCATAAGGTTATTATTATGGATTGAGGATTTTGAATACTTTCACTCTTATAGTAAATGGACATATAGATATTGTCAATGAAACAATTTCAGGCCGTTATAAGGGTTACTATGGAGGCCGTTTTAATTATTCTGTTGACGTTACTGCCTTACTACAGTCAGCATCAGAGATGCCTGTGAGATCAATGGTATTGAAATAGTAATTACCATAATATCAGTAATAATTATTATAATCAAAACCGAGCTCATTAAAACCCAAATGATTCCGATTTATTAAATACGGATTGATAGATAATTCCTTGAGAATACCGTGAACTAATTGATGAATTGAACTTAGGTCCAGAATTCGAGTGATTCACATAAATTAAAAAAAATAAAATGTATAAAGTTGAGTTGATGTCACATTTTCATTTACAACATCGAATTAGAAATGCTGTCATTTTATGTAATGAAAAAGTTAACCGGGTCAACTTATTTTAAATTAATATTCGGCAGCAGCTTAGTTTGTTCTTGTATAGTTTTCATAATATTTCTCATTGACAATCGTCCAAGCTTGTCAAATGATTTCGACGTGCCCACTATAAAGTGGGTATTGAGATTCTCTGTATCACCAATGATTGTTATTATTAATTCCCATTCAGATATGAGGTCAAATTTCCTACAAATCTGCCAGAAGTCAAACAAATTGTCCAAGTATTATCCCAATATAAAAAAGAACATATGAAATATGTTATTATTTTATTCGGAAGTGCGTATGTTTTCAAACAATCTTTTGGAATTCCTGGCTCATTTCTCTTGGTGCGTTTTTATTATTAATTTTATTATTATTCTTATTATTTTTATTATTTATTATTTATTATTATTATTATTATTATTATTATTGATTATTTTTATTATTGTTAATTTATTATTATTTTTATTATTTATTTTTATTATTATTATTATTATTATTATTATCATCATTATTATTTATTATTATTATTATTTTTATTATTTATTTTTATTATTATTATTATTTCAATAATTTATATTATCGCCTTTATTTAATACAAATTAATAAATCAATTTAAACAGTAAAATTTATTCCGTAAAAGTTGACATTTCCTGTAATTAATAGTCTTTGGATGTCTCTGCCCAGAATCATAATTTCACACCAGCTCCTGCAGCTGTCCAGGTCCCTACATCATTATTTATAATAAATTAAAATAAAATTACTAATAATATCTATAAATATATAAAATGTACACAGGAAGAAATCTTTGTATTAAAAAAATACAAAAATCTATCATTCAACATGCAAATGGATCCAAAGTTTGTTATCCCAATATAAAAATCAGAAACCAATCAAATTTCACCTTTAACAATTAGTAAAATATTAAAAAAAATAGTAAAAAAAGTTTATTAAAAACAAAAAAGATTTCTTAAAGGTCTTTCGAATTAACTGTCGGTTGTTTGGGTTTGATATGGATTGCCTCTGGGATATTTTTTTTATCATTGTCGTTGGTGATAAACTTGACTGAAATTTTTTATCTTCTCTTCACCTTTTAGAAATATAATCAATATATTATAAGAACTTTTTTCTTCAAATATCACCACTGATTTCTTTTCCACAAATTTTCAGCGTTAAATAAAATATTTTCAAAATCATTTATCAATATTTCAATATTTAAAACATTTATTTAAAAATTTTTATTAATAATTTTTTATTCAAAAATTTCAACTTTAAAAATCCAATTTAAAAATTATTTAAAAGTTATTTTAATAGTCAATTATTTACAATTTAAAATTATTTTGATAAATCATTGAAATATTTAACTCTCAGCTGAAAACACTTAACAGACATTGTATTTAATAAAAAGCTTGAAGACTATGAATCAGTAAATAAATCGATGTTTTTGATATATTTACTGATTCATAGCCTTCAAGCTTTCTAATAGATACAATAATCAATATAGATTTGAATTACCAGGTGATTTCATGACACAACACTACATTTTTTTAAAATCTTATTTAAAATAGTGTCAAAGTCATTAAATATGTTTAGAAATAAATTTGAAAAGTCTGATCTAGTGTATAATATTGCATGTGATGTATTCAACGGTTCTCGTCATCTCCACATAGAGGATCAGAAACCCAGCCTATTGAAAGGCGACGTGGTCATATTATTGAGCATAGAAATATCAATGTCAATAGAGCGTAAAGGTGCGACTGACTTGTATATTAATTCTCAATCCCCACAATTAACAGTCAGTCAGCAATAAATTTATTGATATTATTTAATTAACTCAATAAATCATTAATATTTCATCATTATTGTTTACGTATAAAACTGCTTATGATGAGGATAATTTCCTCGAGATATTTTTCATTTCTTTGGCGTTTTAATGTTATTATGTTATTATCATTATCGAATTGATTCCCATTCAGAATATCACAGCTGGTGCCCTATTTGGTGTACCAATTGCATTTTTCCTAGTGTCACTGTTAACTGGTGTCGGTGCCACGTGTTGTTATCTCATGAGTAGATATTTCGGCCGAGAATTGGTTGAGCGATATTTCCCCAGAAGAATTTCTCAGTTAAGGAAGCTGGTAAAACAATTATGATAATAATTCGGTCTTATCGGGGAGGGGGTGGTGGCAGACTTTCTTCACCTTTTTACCTACTTTGTTCTTGATCCTAATATCACTTAACCAATAAGCTCATGATCCACCATGACCTCTTCTCCGATTGGCTGATTTCTCGATTTACTATTGGCTGTTCATGATATCTCATTGTTGCAGATCGAAGCGAATGAATCCGGTTTGTTTTTCTATCTGATGTTTCTGCGGCTGTTCCCGATGACTCCCAATTGGCTGCTGAATATCGCGAGCCCTCTTATCAATGTTCCTCTGCATTATTTCTTTTTCTCGGTTTTTTTCGGTATTTCATTGATTTTATTGATTGATTGAATGTCTGATTGATCGGATCTTTAGGGCTGATGCCGTACAATTTCATCTGCGTCCAGACAGGAAGCATTCTCTACGATCTCTCGAGTCTCGATTCCGTGTTCACTCCAGCGGTGCTGGCCAAGATGGCGTGTGCTGCTACAGTCACCCTGCTGCCAGGCATCCTCATCAGATACTCCAAATACCGGCAAACAAATATCCTGCCCGATGGCAGCATCATTCCAGACAGTCAAGAAATCAAAATCGATTGAGAAATGTTTTTTATGAGAATTTTTCTGTAAAATATAATATTATTTCCCTTGTTCCGTTTTGATTTATAATAGGCTGATAGGAGATATTAATGATAATGATATTGATAATAATATTGATAATGTAAAACAATAAAAGGATAATTTAAGCATTTTGCTGCAAATAATGTATTTAATGAAAAGATTTTCGACTATTAGATATTCCTTGTCAATCTCCTGGAATTTAGCAATGTTCTTCCCGAAAATATCTTTCAATCTTTCTTTTATTTCCTTCTCTTAATTCTCATTGGTTCTAAATATAATATGTACTTTCGTTTATTTAAAGAACAACCAAGGTGAGGACATTGAAAGAATGAATTCTACCCCAAGAAGATCTAGGGAATTAACACAAAAGAATCAGAAATATTTTATCTGAATATCCCATTCATCATTGACATACTCGATTTCAAGATCCTGAAAGATTTTAAACGTACCGGTCTTCCAATTCGGATAGCACATAAATCTTGGACACTGAGAAGGGTTCTGGCAGCCAACATAAATAGAGAAAACAATTGCACAATGAAAAACTGCCAGACACCGAAAGATATGAGCTTTGCAAAAAAACATCGTCTATTGCATCACGTGCAATGTATGCAATGAAATCTACATTGGAAGTACACTCAGGACTTTGCACCAAAGAGTTAAAGAACACCTAGGTTCTGGTGGAACATCCTCGTTGGGCAGACATCTCCGGCAGTGTCAGCCAACAGAGGAAAGAAAAAATATTTCAATCGAAATCATAGCTAATGGAAACATCCAAAAGAAAAATGTCAGAATCGGAGAAATAATTCTCATCATAAACAGACAACCAAAGATCAGCACTAAAGAAGAAATCAATGAAATCACGAATTTGATCTGTTGTCATTGATCTTGAGAATAACTGACAATATATAAAGAAATTAATAAAAAAAATATAATAAATTAAAAAGTAATGATTAAAATAATATAGAAAATTTTAAGAAATATACTTTCAAAAGATAGGATTTAAAAATGAAAATTGACACATTTATTGAAATATTTAAATAGTGTATATGAGTAGTTATTGGAGGCTTTATTTTAAAATATTTTGAAATATTTTATTAGGCTTCTAGAAGCAAATTATAGAAGCTTTATAAAAAATTTAAAAATTTTAGTTTGTGTCATTTTGAAATTTTAAATGGTATTTATTTTATTTTTAATTTTAATTTTAATTTTCAATAAAAATTTTAAAATTTTTTAATAAATAAATAAAATTATAAACGAAAGTATATATTATATTTAGAACCAATGAGAATTAAGAGAATGAAATAAAAGAGAGATTGAAAGATATTTTCGGGAAGAACATTGCTAAATTCCAGGAGATTGACAAGGACTATCTTATAGTCGAAAATCTTTACATTAAATACATTATTTGCAGCAAAAGGCTTAAATTATCATTTTATTGTTTTAAATAATAAATGCTGCTACCAAGAAATCATCACTTTATAATATTGATAATGATATTGATAATGATATTGATAATGATATTGATAATGATATTGATAATGATATTAATAATGATATTGATAATGATATTGATAATGATATTGATAATGATATTGATAATGATATTGATAATGATATTGATAATGATATTGATAATGATATTGATAATGATATTGATAATGATATTGATAATGATATTGATAATGATATTGATAATGATATTGATAATGATATTGATAATGATATTGATAATGATATTGATAATGATATTGATAATGATATTGATAATGATATTGATAATGATATTGATAATGATATTGATAATGATATTGATAATGATATTGATAATGATATTGATAATGATATTGATAATTATAATGATAATGATAATTATAATGATAATGATTCAATGTGGTTATAAATCGTCTACTTTTAATGATTGAAAAATAAATTTACCCAGCGACCATGCCCTTTGAAATCCGAGTATTATGTCATAAATGATGTTCTCTGCATAAATCGTTTAAGTGGCTACTTTGAGCACACAATTCATATCGTCTCCTTTCACTGCATAAATCTGGCATTTTGGAGTCATGGCATATGTTGGGCTAGAACTGATTTCTAAACCCAAAGTTAGGAATGGGATGAAATGGGTCAGTACACAACACGCATACACGCAAATATAAAACACCAAACAATGATAATAGAGAGATAATATACCCAAAAATAAAACATCTGAATTAAAAATAAAATAAAACACGGGCAAGAAGTATTACACGAAAACTTACTCAAATATAACCGAAAGATATAAAACAACCAAAAACAAATTCGAATAAAGGCGATTAGTAAAAATTCAAAAAGAAAATTAAAGAAAATCTCCATATAATCTTACGTAAAGAAAATTATATCGATATTTTAAATAAAAATCCAGAACAATTAATAAAAATGGCGAAATCCATCATGATCGCCAAACGACCCAATAAAATTTATAAAAAATAAATATTTTAGTTTAAAAAATAAAATTTTTAGAAAAGAAATCATAAAAAACAAGTTAAAAATAAGAAATAGATTAAATTTAGCATGGAATGTTCTGGAAACGCTGAAATCCATCATGGAGGCAAATTTAATAAAAAAAAATTCAAAAAAAAATTCCAAAAATAAAACCAAAATTCTTACTGACAAATCGCCATCAAAATCGATAAAAATTAAAAATCGAATGTTCGAGAATTAAAATAATCCGAATTTGTTTTACTGCATCAATGCACGCATGTATACTTACACGTCAAACAGAGGCTATATAAACTAACACATTTTGTCACTTTTCAAGGAAAAATGCAAATGCTAATGCTTACTCTTATGCCAAATTTTTGATTTTGATTTTCTGAGATTGTAAGTAAGGACGATTTCATTGTGAATTATAAATTATTATTATTTAAACCTTGTTTTCATGCTTTTTATTTAACTATAGAGGTGTAGGTTTGAGTGAGATCGTCGGTTATCATCGATTTTGAAGCGAGATCCCAGCCAATCCTGCACCTTCAACTTTATCATTTAAGATCACAGATCACCACATGCACCTATTTGTATTATACGTTGCGGGGTAGTCGGAGGTATTACCGACTCAGTGGTATAGGCCACTGGGTTCGTCGATAAATTACCTCTGGTACAGCGGAGTTCTTGGAACTCGTTATCGATATTATAGTACGGTAGTACATTACATAATCACACACACATTAGGGCTTGTAGTGAGCACAGTGCGGCCACGAAAGCAAGCAACTTTCTTTAAATCGAATTTTCTCATGCATAATATACATATAACACACTAAAATTCAACACTAATACATTACCCTAGGTATGATAAACGGAGTAAAGCTCCAGACTCAAACTAATCATAATTAACAATTAATGTAGACGGTTAAATATCATCAAGAACCAACTCTACCTATACGTTTGTCGAATCTAGATTTATAAATGTCCTAAATAAATTTTCTAGTAATAGTGTAAAGTAAAGATTTTTTAAAATGATTGAATTAACAGTAATAGTATTCATAAAGGTATTCGACATGCGTATCCGCAAGACTTGGATTTTAAATTGAATAGACTCTAAACTAACTATGAAAAATAAAAATCGTAAACCCATAAAAGTATAAATTATAATCTCAATTTCATAAAGATATGAATTATACTTATAGATTTAATTTCTTCAAAATATAAATTATGAACTTATATTGATTATAGAATTATAAATTATGACTCTAAGTTAATTATAAAAATTTCATAAAAATATAAATTATAATTAGTTATAAAGTATAAATTATAAATTTAATTTTTTAAAAATATAAATTAAAAATTTATATTGACTGTAAAATTATAAATTATAACTCTAAGTTAATTATAAAAGTACAAATTATAATCTTAATTTCATAAAAATATAAATTATAAACTTAAAAGTATAAATTATAAAATTATATTAGCCTTAAATATGAACTATAAATTTAACTTAACTTCATAAAAATATAAATTATAAACTTATATTAGCTGTAAGAGTATAAATTATAATCTTAATTTGGTCATAAAAGTATAAAATATAAACTACGTTAGCGATAAAAAATATAATCTATAACCTCATAATAAAGTTTTAAATATTTTATAAACGACTCCCCCCCCAAGTTACGTAATCGTCGAAACAAATGTTCAGATTCATAATCTAACTTATATATGTATATTTGAAATTCATAAGAGAATAACTTACATTTTTTCATAAGTACCCCCCTCAAACTATATATTAGTCGATCACAATATATTTAGCAAAAAAAATTTCTTCAGTTTATTAATATAAATAATTATGGAAAATTTTATTAATATTAAAAAATTATATATATGATTTTTCTAGGTTAATGACCCAAGGTAATTTAATTGATTATTAATTATATTTTGTATTTTTATTAATATAAAAATCATAAATTAAAATAGAAATTTTAAAAATTACAAATTTAAATTATTATTTAAGTAAGTACCAATTAGCAACATTATAATAATTATAAATTTTAAACACCTTGGATCAAAATTTTATTTTTATTATTAATTGAAAATTTAATTTTAAAGTGGAACGAAATCTGGATAATTAAACTCAACTTTAGTTTAATCTGGATTCGTCTGAATTGAAATTAAGTAATAATTATCAGTGTTGAATGGTAAGTTGACTCAACATAAACCTGACTTATGTGTGGTATTTTAATAAATAATTATTAACATTCACTAGAAAGTTGCCAGGAAATGATTGCGTGTGTGCCTGAATTGATGAAAATGATGTGTGTGGGAGATAAGCGGGATGAATAAGGCATGATATTGGGAAGACAATCTGGTGAAGGGACCAGGAAAAATCGGACGCAAGCCTTCTATCGGTAGTCCGTGAACCCAAAGGAGTGCCCGACAATTATAGTGTGAATAACGCGCTCACTTCCCCACTTGATACAGTACCAACGTTGATCACTCAACTGGTATCAAGCGGAGAAAAATGTTATTTGTATTCTGGGTTACACTGGAAACAGCACGAAAGGGTAAAATGTATGCTTACCTGTAACCCACCACATAGTTGAAATTCATATCATAATTGTAAAGTCAGACGGCATCGTCGCCGGCTCCATGAAGGAGAAAGGCAGGTTGTTCATTAAAATAATATTTTTATTATAACATATCTACAATTTTAAATATTATCAGCAATTCATGAAAACACAAACAATTTCATAAATAAAATTAACTAATTACTTGGTGATCCAAACAGTTAATCGCTGATGAACTGAGAAAATTCGGGGTTAATTAGTTTTCCTCCGCTTGATAATTCGGTAAGTAGAACTTCGATAAGGTCTACGAATCCTTGGATGATACCCGCTAGTGTTAAAATGTGGAATAATTCTACAAGTTTCGTGTGGCTAAAATTGTCGATCGCAATAGGTTCCTGATAGATTTCCTCTGAAGTAGTTGATTGATTTGGAAATAGTTGCTTGATTTGGAAGTAGTTACTGATTATGGTAGTCGTTGGTACCTTTACAAATTGATTTTGAAGTAGTTGTTCATATTAAAAAGTTCTTACCTTTACAAATTGATTTTGAAGTAGTTATCTAACTAACTTAGCGGCCGCCTTATATAGTAAATTTTAACCAATTAAAATTGAGTCCGGTTGTTTTTTGGTTATTTTTCTTTATTCTTTATTGTTTTCTTAACTATTATTTTGTTATATTTTGCTATTTTATTATTTTATTAATTTTCTTGTATTTTTGCGTTATTTCGCCTATTTTTGTTGTCTTTGGGTGTGACGGCCTATTTTTAGTTTTTCTTTAAATTTTATTTAATTTTTCGTACTTTTATTTACGTTTTTCTTATTTTCTTGATTGGGTTTTATTTTTCTTATTTCTTAAATTTTATTATTATTGCGTCCTTAATTTATTTGTTGCTAATTTAATTATTTTATTTATTTTTCTTTTTTCTGTTTTTTATTCCTTCACCCAGTTCCCAGCCATTAACCGTTTAGCCCAACAGATCTATGTTTATTGGTTTCCTTACTGGGTTCCTCCAGGGATGTTAGGGGTCATTGGAATGTGACAGTCTCCATTCTCTTTCCTTTTGCAAGTCATTAAATCAGTCGATTTTGTTTAAAAACTTTTAATTCACATGTTTGATGAGGGAATGAGAGCCAACACAAAATTATTAGTTGCTGTATCCTTTTGTCCAATAAAATTAACAATAATATAGCAAATAATTCGTATTTATTTAAATATTTTGCCATTCTCACTATCAATCTGGCGAAATTGCAAGCTTAGATTTCAAATTAAAATTCCTTAACATGACTATAATTAAAGCTCGCCAGCAACCTTCGGTGTGGCAAGGTTCAGCAAAGTTCATATTTCAAACAAGGCAAATCTTCAATGATCTCAGGGATGCAAGGATCGACCATGCGTAACGAGCAATTGTTACAACAATAGGCCCACCGATTTCCTTTATCAAAACAGCAGTAGAAATCCATGCAATCATAGCTCCTTTGGTCATATCCATGATAGTGAGACTTACAAATTTCCCCATTAATAAAAATTTTCAACCGAAATGAAAAAAATAAATATAAAATAAATTTAAAGATTATTTTATCGATCATAAAAATGTAAAATTTTTTTATTTTTTACAATTAAATTTTGATCCAGTAAAACAACATCAGTCGATAATTATAATATCTAGAACAATTTTACTTTGGAGGTTGACAACAAAATTAGGTAAGAGTACGATTGAAGAAGGTTAGTTTCTGACTCCTCGTGTCTTTTCCAATCAAATAACTAAAACCCAACACAGAACAACTTTATTCAAACTTTACCACAATTACTATTTGTCACTAGATTTTCACCATCCTTTCCCTGATAATTGTTATCGTAAGGTAGATTGCCTAAGGGGTAATCACCTTTCATTGTACAATAATTTATAATTATTTCTAATTTTACTTGAATTCTTTTCTTTCTTTAAGTCTCCTTGATTTTCGCAAACACCTTCTGGTACTGTTTTCTTCGACACACTGGTGGCTCGTCTATTTTTGAACTCTCTTTTTATATTCTTTCTGTAAGACAAAACGTTTTTCAAATTCTATTTTTACCACATTTTCATAATATTAAAACAACATTAATTGTTTAATATTACATTATTCCTACATCTCCACCAGATTCATCTGAATCTTTGACAACTCTTTTTCTAATATCGCCCAGGTGTCGCGGCATATCGTATCCATTATATCTGACTAAAAATTGTGTATTTGATAATGATTTAATGATATGTCCATCTTTCCATCTTTCTGTGCATTTTTGATTCAAATTCGGTTTTTTCCATACTGGTTCACCAGCAGAATATTTTGCTTTGATTATTATCTCTTTTTTATTGTAGCTTGGCAGATTCAGCTTTGGATTATATCTAAATATGGCTCTAGATGGACAAATATTATTGTTGTTTGGCGTATTGTTGAACCAGTAACACAGCTTCTGCAATTGTTCCTGAGGACCTAGCTGCTAGCGATTTGATTGTCCGATGGCTGCGTTCAATGATCTTGTTTCCCCCTGGACGGTTCACTGTTCTAAATACCAACTCAACATTCCATTTATCTGCTAATTCTTGAAATTTTCTAGATCTAAAAGATAAGTAATTATCTAATAATATTTCATTTGGAGCTCCTCATATAACACTTCATTTAAAGCATTACATATCACTTCTACATTTTCATTCTTAATTTTCTTCAGATTGCATATCTCGATGGTCTACAATCAATAATTGTCAAATATTTATCTTTAGCAAATTTAGCTATATCAATTGCTAAACGGCACCAATTTTCATCACAGCTTAGTTCACCTTTTTCCCACGTTACTGGCGCTGGGTCAATTGATAGGCATTGATTACAACTTGCATTTGTTTCTGAGATCTCATTATTCACATTTAGTAGCCCCGCTTCCGATGCTAAGAATCGCATACGATTTTTCCCTACATGGCAGTTCTTGTGATCTCTAATAACACATCTTTCGAGCTTTTTTGATTGCCTAGAGGTGCGACTTCTTTTTTAATGATCATCCAGTTGGCTGGTACTCTCGTTAAAACATCAGCCTTGTTATTTTCTGTAGATACAAACTCAATGTCCATTTTAAGTTCATACTCAATCGCTAGATCTTTTAAAAGCTCCAGCCTTCGTCGTATTAACAATTCTGAATTTGCTTTTGTATGTATTTTTGATAATATGCTGATTAACCCAACACACAACTGATTTACTATCGGATTTAATTTTGATGTACTTTAGATTCCATTTAATACATAAATTAATACCCTTCACAATCGCTTCTAATTCCACTAAATTAATGTGTCTTGAATCATCAGGTTTTCGCAACCAATACGCATCTTCAACCACTGAACCTTCCATTTCTAATACAATTCCAATGGCGATCGAACTTGCATCTCACCGAATTATGCCTGTCTGGTTGCTGGGAACACTCCAAATACCTGACGATGGATCTCTTTCATTCACTTTTTCTAATAACCATTTTACTTTGTCAACGATATGATTTTCTATTGAATCATCCCAATTTCCACTGGATAGCCTCTTGATATATGAGCAAGCTGGCCGCAACCACCCAGACACAGGATAAATTCCAACTAACTGGCCACATAACGAATATAGCTCTCTTCTTGAAAACCCTTCATTTAATTCACTTATCCGAATATCGTTCGATCTTTTCCAATGTTCATTATTCTTTCGAAATACATCAATACCTAATACTCTAACACTGAGAGTATCCTTGACCTTTTCTTCTTCTTTACATATCAAACCAAATTTACGCATTTCTGCACTTACTTTACTTGCTTTAACTTTAGATTCATCTACGAATATATCGTCTATGTATGAACTTGTGCTATCCCTGATTGATTCATTGTTGTTCAATACTTTATTCACAATCTCTGTCATTATCGTTGGCGCGATATTCAATCCAAATTCCATTCTCGTAAGCCGGCGCTGGCGAACCTATGGCACGCGTGCCCAAAGTGGCACGCGAGACGATTTCGTGTGGCACGCCAAATCTTTGAGATAAAACAAATTTATGTAAATTTTAGTAGTATAAAATCATTGAAATCACAATTTAACACTTCAGTATGATTTTATTGTGCAAATATTTTAGAAACTGTTAACTAGGAATCGAACAATAGGTCATTTTCAGATGGCAGAATATATATTTCTTATGATTAAATCTCTAAATTATTTTCTATCTTTTTTTGTATATTCCGCATTTGTTTTAACAAGTAAAAATAAATAAGTTAAGATGCGCACGAATTTGATGACGCAGACATCTTGTTGACATTATTATCGGTGAAAGATTTAATTTTTTTTGTAAATATTTAATAATTTAAAAATAGAAATTTTGCTAAATAAAATATCGTGTTCAAAGCAAAATAAAATAAAACTTTCAGAAGAAGGAAGTGGCAGGGAATTCCAAGATTGGTTGACTGAGCGATATGGAGTAATCAACAAACAAAGTAAGGCCTTGTGTGTCTTGTGTTCTGAAAGCGTTGTTTGTCGAACTATCTTCAGTTAAACGTCACTATGAAAGCAATCATAAGTGGCTTCTTTGCAAAAGCGAAGATGAACAAAAAGAATATATATTGCGCCAGTTAAAAAATGCAAATTTACAATCCTGTTCGTTTGTAAAGTTTGTTAAAAGTACATCTAACTTAGTGTCTGCAAGTTTTGAAGTTTCCAAAATAATAACTAAGCATGGCAAGCCTTTCAGTGATGGTGATTACATCAAAGAAACATGGGTAGAATGTGCGCCATATTTGTTTGAAGATTTTCCAAATAAAGACAAACTTTTTCAGGAATAAAAGATCTGCCAATTAGTCAAAATACAGTAAAAGAGAGAATAATTAACTTGAATTCAAATATTGAGAATCAATTATAAGAAGACATCAAGTTATGTCAGGCTTTCTCTATTTGCCTGGACGAGAGTACTGGTGTAACATCGTCTGCTTGATTAGCCATCATTGCTAGATATCCGAAAGAAAACGAAATGCGCGAAGAACTAATAAAACTAACCAAATTATATGGAACAACAACGGGTGCAGAAATATGCCAAAAAGTCGTGGATGAACTTAAAAATGCAGATTTAGACGTAAATAAAATAGTCTCTGTAACAACTGACGGTGCACCAAGTATGACTGGAAAAGATGCGGGTTTCGTGAATTTGTTTACGAAACATGTTGGACACCCACTGGTTGCGTTTCACTGTATTGTGCACCAAGAAGCATTGTGTACAAAATCCGGTTTGAAGAAACTTGAAGATGTTATGAAAATTGTAACAAAAATTGTAAATTTCATTACTGCTCGTGCTTTGAATAAGAGAAAATTTGAACTGCTGTTAAATGAAGTCCAGTCCGTTTACTCTGGATTACTAATGTACAATAGTGTTCACTGGCTTAGAAGAGGTCGTGTGCTGGAACGTTTCGTGGAATGCCTTGATGAAATTCGAATGTTTATGGAAGACAACAAACAGAAGTATTCAGAGTTAACTGATGTTGACTGGCTCAGCAGACTAATGTTCTTTACAGATTTTACTTCACATCTAAATGAACTTAACACTAAGTTGCAAGGTTTTGGAAAAACCGTTGACGAGGCTTTTGACGTTATAAAAGCATTTGAAAAGAAGTTGAAAATTTTCAAACGTGATTTGGAAAAACAAGAGTTTCAATATTTTCAAAGACTTAAAAGATTTTATACTGAAATAGAAATCCATGAAACCGTTGTCAAAGAAGCTCAGATTTTGTTATTTTTAGAGACAATCGACGCAACCCTCGAACAATTTTCAGTGCGTTTTGTTCAGTTTAGAAAGTTTGAAGACACAACAAAATTTATAAAATATCCAGATACAGTCGAGTTTGAAAATTTGGATTTAACAATGTTCGACTGAATGGAATTACAAGTTTTTGAAATGCAGTTAGTTGAACTACAGTCCAGCTCAATTTGGAAACAAAAGTTTGTTGACTTACGAGTAGACTAGAAAGAATTGAACGTGAGAGCTGCAATGGATCAGAACCACAACTACCTGCTGAAAACGAGGTACTCAGTGTCTGGAATTGTTTTACTGAAACTTTCAACTCTCTGAAAAAAATAGCGATTGCGATTTTGTCAATTTTCTCATCTAGTTACTCGTGCGAATCATTGTTTTCATCGATGAACTTTATAAAATCAGACACCAGAAACAGTTTGACTGACGACTTGAGTGCAGCTTGTGTAGCTTTGGAGAATACAAAATATTCTCCAGATATAAAACTTCTATCATCCACCATACAACAGCAAAGGTCACATTGATTTTACTAAGTCACTAAATCACGTTAAATATATTCTTATAGTAAAGTTATACTATTATAGTAATTGTAGTTTTTTTAAAATTGTAGTTATAACTATTCTTTTTGACTAAACTAGACTTGAAACATTTAATGTGAACACACGGAATCAATTAAAATGCTAAAAAATGTATTTAGCACGCCAGCGTGTTTTTATTTTTCAATTTTAAAATATTGGCACGCAATCTAAAAAAGGTTCGCCACCCCTGTTGTAAGCGCATAACTCTTCCCATTAACCATACAAGATTGATATTGCCACATGCTTTTATCCACGTGTATTTGCATATATGCATCAGATAAATCTAACATTGCAAATTCTTTACTTAAACATCTCCATGATCGTAATTTTTCAGAACAGATATCTGCATTCCCACTATATACATCAATATATTTATTGATACTCCTAAAGTCAAATACTGGACGCACTTTCGCTTTATTTAACTGAATTATACCATAAATAGGTACTGCTCCGATCGGTTTGCCCATTGTTTTCTCGTCGTAATCAACTAGATAGCTGTTAGATATCCTAGAATTCAAGATACGCATCGTCTCCTGATCCTTACTACAATTATCATAAAAGTTTGAATTTTTATTAGGTAGAAATTTCGGCGGCTCTGACTTCCAATTCCATTTGACAATCCATTTCTCGTTTTCAAATCTCGCAGAGAAATTTTCCTTCAATATTTCTGACATACTACTACTAGAGCACGCTACGTGACAAGGTGCTTCTTCACAACCGAATATGGCTTCTTTATTCAATCGAACTCCACCAAAACTATTAATTGCATTCACTCCTAAAATTAAATCATAATTGGATACTAGTTTCTCCAACCCATATATCAACTTTACTTCGCTCAGCATATATGATTGAACCATCAAGCATCGCTACTGCAGTCATAGATTTTCGTGGATTTCCTTTTACTATAGTGGTAGTGCTGCCCGAATCAACTAAACATGCTTTTACATCACCATTTACTTTTAGGAGTCTCACATATTAACAATTCTTGTGGCCACACCCGACTCCACGTTGTGTGTAGCCCCTTGATCTTTTCCCGACTTGCAAAACCTTGAAATATGTCCCATAATACCGCATTTTGCACATCTGAAGTTGCGTCTTTCTGGACAGTATCTTACCACATGATTAGCACTATTGCATATATAGCATTTTCGATTGGCTTGTCTTCCACTATCTGATCTTGGTACTACTACTGCAACCGTTTCATTGTCATAAATTTGATGACTTGCGACTTTCTTTGCTTGAGCGACTAACTCATTCATTGTTGACGCTGTTGACATCTTTAGTTGATTTGACAAATCACTTGGTAAGCTATTTACAAAAAATCGGGTTAGTAGATCACCTGAACATTCCAACGGTGACCTTAATTCATTTACATGGACATCCAAGTTATCACCCATTAATAACTTTTTCTGTAAAAGTTTCGTAAAAGCTTCTTGCTCGCTCATACCGAAGGTTTTCAATAATTCCTTCTTCAGCATACCAAAATCCATTGTCATGTTGCTTTTTTTTAACTGTTTGAAAACTGCATAATGGCATTACATTCATGACATTTTTCACATTCTTGGCTTCCAAAATAATTTCGAGTTTGTCGAACCATTCTTCCACATCTGTATTTTTGCCATCGAATTTTCCAACATTTTCAATTATGATCTTGTTGATTTCCATTATCCGGATAGCTTGTAAGACAAAAGGTTTTTCAAATTCTATTTTTACCACATTTTCATAATATTAAAACAACATTAATTGTTCAATATTACATTATTCCTACACTTTTTTATGAGGGTTATTATCTACATAATTTGAGATTATTGACAATAATTAGTGTTCGAGGAACCTTGGGTAAATATTTTGAGGATTATCATTACAGTTTAATTTGTTTATCTCGAATTGGCGCTCGGGTTCGTTCGTTTCTCTATCTAATCAGTCAGGTATACCAAACCCAATACGTTGCGGGTTTTCTTCAGCGTTCGAGTTTCCCATTACGGATTAATTAACTTTAATTAATTTTGTTTTAAGTTATAAATTTCCCTATGAACCCCTTACTTAATATTCATTATTATTTCTGAATTTCTCAACCATGCCCGTTTCCCATGATAAATATTATTTTTCAAATTTTATAAATTTTTAATTACTTTTGAACTTTTGTCATTTTGATAATTTTATTGATTTTATTTGTGTTTCAATATTTGATTTTATACATTTTTACATTGCCCCCAATACGAATAAAGCTAATAAATGGTGCTTATTCTTTTGTTTGGATATATCAAATTTTCAACAGGAATTACCTCTGAATCTCGCTCCTCGTGTTCAGTTGAAAATTAGAGAAAAAATGAAACAAAATAGAAATAATTTAATGATCACAAAAAAACACAATTCGTCCACAATAATTTCCAGTTAATTTTTTTAGAAAAAATGTCAAGTGCGGCTTACTTAAACTTATGCGCGATTTTAGGGTAATCAACTTTTGTATGAAATGCACCGTGTTTTCATTGGGTGCATAATAAAATACATAAAAGTATTTTTGTAAAGTATTTTGTTTTACTAAACCACCTGAGTTTAAGTAGTATGGGGTGCATAAATGACCTCGCAAATCAACGAACCGTTAAATTTAATTTACTATTTTGCTTCACTGACTGACATTTTGCTTGTGAATATAATTATTTTTTTACAATTAATTGATTTGCATTTCTTTAATAACTTAGTACAGCTATGTCCAACCTGCGGCCCATTCAATAATTTTGTGCGGCCCGTTTTGTATAAATATTTATTGTAATGAAATATCAAATATAAATTTTTATTGTAGTAAAATATCACATGTGCGTTCAAAAATTTTTTTAATGTGTATTTTTTTATTTTTTATACAAAAAAAACGGTTACTTTTAAGATTTTTTTTTAGTTTTAACACAAAAGACGGTTACAACTTGTGTAAAAATTTTATGCATGATAGTCATATCAACCATTTTATGCATGGTGACTATGACTATCGTGCATAAAATGGTTGCTATGATTACAAGTAAAAAATTTATTAAAAAATCATTATTATTTTATTTATAATTATCGAACTCTTGTGCTAGCTTAAAAATATTTGGTATTATTAAAATATTATGTGAAATATTGTGTATATATCAAAACGGAATCAAATATCATTGAGTAAATTATTTTTAATGTTATTTTTAATTTATTTTAATCTTAGTCTTTTATTAAGGACTTTCTATCCATTATGTCTGATAAGAATTAAAAAAGAAAATTTGA
>CAUHTR010001515.1:0-19238 GCA_959609185.1 Schmidtea polychroa | reverse complement strand
NTATTATACACGGGGGGGGGTGTCCAGCGGTGACCTGTTTTCGCGGTGACCATACCATCTACTCTACTGTTTTTTCTCTTTTTTGTCGCTTTTAACAGGTCCAATCTGAATTTAAGTGTAACAATGTATAGGCAGAATTTAATTTTCTACAAAATGGCACAATTACAATTTCAGTTTGTTTCTTTGTCTGTAATACACACATGCTTTTTCAATAAATTTGTATTTTTCATACATTTAACGTAATTTTCTTGAAATTTTATTCATATAATATATAGATAAAATTTAATTTTCTATAATTATAATTGGTTAAAAACTGTGTATCTTGTTTTATGTATAATACACACATGTTTTCCCGATTTTTTTTAAATATTAATATTATTTTTAATATATTTTTTTTAATATTAATAATAGTAATAATAATAATAATAATAAAATAATAATAATAATAATATAAATAATAAAAATAAAAATAATAATAATAATAATAAATAAAAATAATAAAAAAAAAATAATAATAGTGGTAATAATAATAATAATAATAATAAAAATAATATTAATAATATTAATAATATTAATAATAATAATAAAATAATAATAATAATATAAATAAATAAAATAATAATAATAATAATAATAATAATAATAATAATAAAAAATAAAAATAATAAAAAAAAAAAATAATAATAATATAAAAAAAAAATATAAATAAATAAATAAAAATAAAAATAATGATAATAATAATAATAATAATAATAATAATAAAAATAATATTAATAATATTAATAATAATAAAATAATAATAATAATATAAAAAAAAAATATAAATAAATAAATAAAAATAAAAATAATAATAATAATAGTAATAGTAATAATAATTTGTAAATAAAATAAGATTTTTAAGAAAACAATCATGAAAATATTGAAAATAATCATGAAATTAATGCAAATTATGAAAATTTTAAATAAATCAACTTTAATGTCAAAATGTGTTTTTAAAATATATTTAAATTTTAAAATACCGCAACGTAATGTATTTTTGTCCTATCCCTTCCTTGATTTTGATTGGACCGGAAAATATTCATTTTCTTTATAAACAGTTACAATTTTCAAAATCGTCACAATTATTTTTAAATTTTACAAATTTTCGACTAAAGAATTTCGATTAAAAATGGACAGTGAATTAGATAATATTTTACGCGCCATGTTGGCTGAAGAAAACGGTAAATTATTTTATTTTTATTATTATTATTATTTATTATTTTAGAGAATTTATGGTATGAAGTCACCGAGGCCGACAACTATAATCAAGATCTGCCAATTATTATTAGTGACAATAAAGAAGATCTTTTATTAAGTAAATTTATTTTTAAAATTTAATTGAAAATAAAATTATTTAGTTGATCAGTCTATTAATGACGGTGAAAATGTTATTGAGGACAATACCCGAGATATTATCATGGAATCAACGGGTAAATTTATTTTATTTAATTAATGAATTACAAAAACTTTAGGCAATGATACCTCGAATGTTGAATATGCCCCAAATATTAATGATGTTTCTGATGAATATGCCCTCACATCAATTGAGGAGGAAATTAATCATGCCTCCGTTTCTTATGGGGATGAATCTGAGGATGATTCCGATATAGAATCAAAATGTTAGTTATATTTTATTATTATTTTTTAAATTAATTTAAAATTGTGTTTGATAATTAATTTGTTTAATAACCACATATAAATTATGAAAATATTACTGAAATTATTATGAAAATGTTGAAAATTATGAGAATGTTCCAGAAACTTATGAAAAATGCTGAAAATTATGAAAATGTTCCTAAAATTATTATGAAAATGTTGAAAATTATGAAAAATATAAAAAATGTTTCTGAAAATAATTATGAAAATCACGAAATGTTCCTGAAAATTATGAAAATCTTTCTGAAGATAATTATGAAAAATCTGAAAATTATGACAAATATGAATATGTTCCTGAAAATGATGTTGAAATTAATAAGTTGTTATGAAAATAATTATTGAATAGAAATAATACTTTGAAAATATTAATTGTCAAACATAGTTTGCATTGAGCACGCAACTACTCTCTTTTATAATAATATTTAAAAATAATAATAATAATAATAATAACAATGATAATAATATTTATGATTTCATATCTCCCATATTTTATACCTCTGATAATAAAAATATTACAATAAATTATATATGTATTCCGATTATTATTCCGTTTTATAATTATTATGCGATAAAAACTGAATTGTTAATAAAGACATTAAATATAAATGCAATTAATTATTAATTTTTAAATCTATTAATATATTTGATATATATTTATAATTTATCAGGTAAATTATACCCACGCTACTGCATGTCATCAAATGATCATACAAATATATGCCATAAAAATATGAAAAAATACTACGGTCATAGATTCTATGGCATCAACTACTTTATATGTCCAATATGCGAGACTTCCCAACGCATTAAATATATAGAGTTTTATAATATTCACAAATCGCATTTAAATCGGTTCTCTTTAAATAAAAAGAAATTGTTTATTAAAATACAACAATCAACACATAATACTACAAAACACCTAAATACAAAACCTATAAATTATAATTATAATGCAAAACATGTAAATAATAATGTAAATAATACTAATCTAAATACGAATCTAAATACTAAAATAAATAATATTCTAAATAATAATAAACAGCCTGCTGTTAGTTTTGGGTCTGGTGTTCCCTCTAAAATTGTTAAAATTAATACAACTGGTGATTCAATATATAATCAAATAAGTGGGTCGATCGATATTGACGATGAACCTGAAATTGAGATAGATTTTAAGGGGGCTAGAAAGAATTTACGATTTAATATGGAAAAAGATAACTTGGTACAAGTTTTCATTACAAATAAGATGACAAATAAATTAATTACCGAAATAAACGGTATGGGCACAGTTAAAATACAATTCACCGTTTTTATCCAGTTTGAGAAAGATGGGGAAATTAGAGATAATTTTTTCTCTAATAATGCAGAGGTTTTTTCAGATAATTTTCTAGTAGAGGGTATCACTAAGTTAAATGAGAAAATAGAAAAGTTCACATATTTGGGTAGCGGATGGCGGGTGGTTAAAATCAAAGAGATAGATTTTATAATAAATAAATATAAATGTATAAATAGATTAGCTGGACATAGTTACATCCCCACCCCAGCGGTTTTAAATTCTAAAAAAGCAATAGTAAACGTCAAAAACACTGACGATATGTGCTTTATATATAGTATTTTAGCCCTTTTAAAACGTAATGTAGTACATATAAATAGAAATAGAGTTAGTTCCTATGAAAATTTTCTTGACGAGTTAAATTTTGACCCTATTAGTGATTGCCCGATGAAATTATGTGATATCCCTAAATTTGAAAGGAAAAATAGTGATTTAAATTTATCAATAAATGTTTTAATTTATAAAAAGAACCCAGCTAAGCCTTCTGAAAATGTAATTGACGATAATTATATTCCACATCATCCTCAATTAGATATTATTCACCGATCTAAGGTTATAGGTGGTGAACCCATATATTTATTATTATTAGAAGACGGTGATAATTTCCATTATACCGCAGTTTTTAACTTACAAAAATTAATGAACTCACACCCTAACAGTGAATGCAGTGTTAAAATTAGAGTGAACTGGTGTCCTCATTGTCTCAATGGTTTTCGACATGAAAAAGCATTTAACGTACATGTTGCACTATGCAGTAAGAACCAGATAGGTACTACTTTGTACACGCTCCCTAAAGATAAAAATTTAATTTTTAAAGATTACTCCAAGACAATCACCCCGCCATTCGTGATATATGCCGATTTTGAGGCAATTTTACCTGAAGACATCACCCACCACCAAAAACATATGCCAATAACAGCAGGCATGTTATTAATTAATAATTATAATAATACCAGATTTTATTATGAGTTTGTTGGGGATGATTGTGTGTTGTCTTTCTTGCGTAAGGTGGAGGAAATTGCTGTCACAATTGTCCTACCATATTACGAAATTAATGGGAAAAAGCCCATGCAAACCTTGTCTTTCACTGAAGAACGTATCTTTCGAGAATCCAGAACCTGTTACCTTTGTAAAAAATTCATTAAAGATAGAGTTAGGGATCATTGTCATTTCACAGGCAAGTATCTTGGTGCTGCTTGTAGGAACTGTAATGTTTCGCGACGAATTCAGAAACAGTTACCGGTTGTCTTTCACAATTTGAGGGGGTATGATTTACATCATATTTTGAAGTATGGTTTGAATAATTTTCCTTCTTGGGAATTAAATATTATTCCGACTACTACTGAGAAATTCATCTCCCTCATCGCGTATATTAACAAATTGCCTGTTCGTTTTATTGACAGCATGCAGTTTGTTAATTCATCTTTAGCAAAAGCGGTTAAGACTCTTTCCGATCTGCCTTTAACTTCTTCTGTTTTTGATGGTGCAATTGTTCGAGCCAAAGGTATCTTTCCTTATGACTTTGCCACATCTCTTGAGGTTCTGCAATCGACTCTTGAACTACCTCCGATCTGGGATTCTGTGTCTAATGATGAGTATGCATTAGCCCAAGTTATTTGGACTCAGCAAAATTGCAACAACATGTTAGATTACATGTTAACTTACCTTAAATTAGACGTGTTTCTCCTCGCAGACTATTTTCAACAATTCCGTGCAAAGGCCATTGCTTACAATGGTCTTGAGCCTCTTAATTTCTATGGCATTCCCGGTATGTCATGGGCCTCAGCGCTTATGACATTAACGGAACCCATTGAACTTTTGCAGGACATGGAAATGTTTAATTTCTATGAAGGAGGGATACGAGGTGGGTTAACATTTGTTAACAAACATTATGTTGCTAGTTCTGAAGACACAGAACTCTTGTACATAGATATTAACAACTTGTATGGATGGGCCTTAAGCCAAAATCTGCCTTATGCTGACTTTGAATGGGTGTATGATGATCTTGATTCTGTCTTGAATGAATGTATGAATGAGGATATTGAAAATCTTCCATATGGATATACAATGGAAGTGGATATTGATATCCCTCAGTGTGTGCATGATTTTTTGAATGATTTTCCGATTGCTCCGGAAAAGATGTGCCCGCCAGATTCGAAAGTTGAGAAGCTGATGCTCACGCATTGGCCGAAGAAGAACCATGTTCTTCATTGGCGACTTCTCAAGTTGTATATAGAATTGGGGGCTGTAATTAAAAATGTACATAGGGCAATTAAATTTAAGCATGCACCCATTTTTAAATCGTACATAGACAAAAACACTAATTTACGAGCCAATTCTACATGTGAATTATATAGGGATTTATATAAATTATTTAATAATAGTCTGTATGGTAAATCGGTGGAGAATCTGAAAAAGCGAATGAATTTGAGGCTATGCAATTCAGCTGAAAAGATGATTGTATATGCATCAAAACCTACTTTCAGAAAATCTATCAAAATTGCTGATGATCTGATTGCGGCTCATCTGGATAAAGATTATATATGTTTAGACAGACCTAGCTATATTGGTCAAACAGTGTTAGATTTGTCTAAACTGAGGATGTACCAGTTACAGTATATAGAATTGGCAAAATATCGTTTAGAGTTTAACTGTGATATAAATATCGTTGCCGGTGACACTGACTCCTTTTTCTTAGAGATAAAGCACTGTAAGCTTGACACTCTTTTGCCGGCAATGATTCGTGATAATCTTTTAGATACTAGCAATTATGATCCTGCTCATCCTTTGTATTCAAAGAGTTTGGATTCTGTGATAGGAAAATTTAAGGACGAAAGTAAAGGGCTTGGTTATAAGGAGTGGGTTTTCTTAAGACCCAAGTGTTATAGTTTGTTAGGAGATAAGGCAACACTTAGGGCTAAGGGAGTTCAGCTTGGTAATACTGAGATAAGGGCACCAGTCTTATTTAGACTGCTACAACAACAGCGTAGTATATACGGTGCCACAAACTAGAATAGGGACTCGTAACCACCAGCTTCTTACGTTTAAAAATACCAAGATTGCATTGTCAAACAACGATGACAAACGATTATGGGTGGGGAAAAATTCAAGTCTCGCATTTGGACATTATTTAGGAATAGATGCCTTAGATGTTGATCAAGTAATTTCAGAAATTCGTCCACTATTCGGAGGTCGAAGTCCAGATTTCAATGATGTCAATGATGACAATGATATTAATATGACGTATTATTATCGAATTGATCTGTGATTTAATATATCTTTTAATCTTTTAATGTCTTAATTTATTGTCATTTTTACGAAATCTAATGATAATTTTGTAAATCTTAATAATAATAATAATAATAATAATAATAATAATAATAATAATAATAATAATAATAATAATAATAATAATAATAATAATAATAATAATAATAATAATAATAATAATAATAATAATAATAATAATAATAATAATAATAATAATAATAATAATAATAATAAAAATAATAATAATAAAAATAATAATAAAAAAAAAATAAATAAAAATAAAATAAAATAAAATAATAAAAATAAAAATATAAATAAATAATAAATAAATAAATTAAAATATTAAAAAAAAAATAATAATAATAATAAAATAATAATAATAATAATAATAATAATAATAATAATAAAAATAATAATAATAAAAATAATAATAAAAAAAAAATAAATAAATAAAAATAAAATAAAATAAAATAATAAAAATAAAAATATAAATAAATAATAAATAAATAAATTAAAATATTAAAAAAAATAATAATAATAATAATAATAATAATAATAATAATAATAATAATAATAATAATAATAATAATAATAATAATAATAATAATAATAATAATAATAATAATAATAATAGTAATAGTAATAATAGTAATATTAATAAAAATAGTAATCATAATAATAAAATGACTTTGTATTTACATAACCTTTGTTAAATTATTTTATTGTTTAAATAAATGTATGTTTTATTGATTTGTTTAATAATATCCTTGCGAGTTGTTGAGCGTGACCAGTACCTTTGTGAGCAGTACCCATAGGGGGACAGAATATCTTGTCGGATAAACTCGGACTATATATAATAATAACCCGTGTTTCAAAGACCTTTATTTTCAAATAATAATATCTCTTGTCGGGAACTCTCGAATTTCAAATAAAAAAAAATGAACTTTATATTAAAAAATTTGACCTTGAAAAGAATTTTAAAAATTTCCCCTAGAGGGGGGGGTGGGGGGGGGGTATGTGATCCAGCGGACCCCTGATCTAGCGGACCCCTATCCATCTACTCTCCCACCTTTCTCAAACAATATTAATAGAATTTATTTAATAAATTAATCAACTTAAAGTAAATGAAAAATTTTATTCGAAATTTCATTAAACTATCACAGAAGTGTTTTTATCTTTTATCTGGAGAATTTTCCTGGTTTTGCTGCGGCACCGAGTTTCTCGCTTCTTCTTCAGTTATCACATGATACTTGACGTTTCCACCATTTGGACTCTGCTTCCCCTGAAAACGAAAGGATATATAAAGAAAGGATATATAAATATATATATATATATATAAAGTTC
This sequence comes from Schmidtea polychroa, assembly GCA_959609185.1. Taxonomy (NCBI): domain Eukaryota; kingdom Metazoa; phylum Platyhelminthes; order Tricladida; family Dugesiidae; genus Schmidtea; species Schmidtea polychroa. The sequence goes on along the minus strand of CAUHTR010001515.1, from coordinate 11,599 downwards.
TCCAATAGATCGAAGTCTTCTAAGAGAATGTGTTTCGTGCCATGTGAATTCTCAAAAACCCGTGTAAAAATAAATAGAGTTTAAACAAAATAATATTTCATTAATGTGACATAAATGAAACAAAATTAAATATATAATATTGGAATTATATTAACATTTTCTCCTTGAGTAAACTAACAACATACATTTAGACTTTTACATACAGAAATCAATAGGTGTTCACGAATTTTTTTGAGTGACTGTATATTCAAATATATACAAAACAGATTTCCCTTTCAAGGTGAAACAATATTTACATATTTTAAAATAATTTAGGAAATTAATAAATTTATAATATATAAGATACAACCCAGGTTAAGGTCTGTCAATGATTTCGAACATCTCAGGATTGTTACCAATCATCGTTATGAATTACCTCGAATGACAAACACTGTTTTCAGCTGAGAATTAAATATTTCAATGATTTGTTAAGATAATTTAAATGATAAATATTGGAATATTAAAATAACTTTTAAAATAATTTTTAAATTGATTTTTTTAAATTGAAATTTTTTAATTTTTAAATTCAAAAATGAAATAAGTTTTTTTAGAAAAGTTTTATTAGTAAATAATTTTTAAATAAATATATTTTAAATATCAAAATTTTAATAAATGGTTTTGAAAATATTTTATTCAACGCTGAAAATTTATTTGAAAATTATACAATATGGCATTAAATAAATACTTGGAATTATGACGTTATCTTTAGAACCTGATTTAAAAAATAATTTAGAAGATGTTCTAGCAGCTTCTAATATGGCGACCACGTCTATTGATTTCTTCATAAAGAAGCTATTTCCAAACGATTAACATAGAGGAGATGATGTTGAAACATTCATTAAAGAATGCGAAAAATATTTTAAAGTGGTATAAATGCATACTTCAAGACAATAAGTGATGGTCGAATTACTGATCGACAAACAGATAACAGATATATATATATATATATATATATATATATATATATATATATATATATATATATATATATATATATATATATATATATATATATATATATAAAGGAGTTGACCGAAATATCAAATGTTATAAAGAAAGGTTGTGGAAGGCATTCGTCAAGGAAACACATTTGGCAGAGAATTTACTATCACTATGTCATGTAGTGAAAAGCCCGAAAAATATTTTGATGAATGAGTTAAACAAGTAAAGTTTAAAAGAATATTTGCTGGTACACTGTGCAATAGATAAGACTTGGAAGCAAGAATTATGTCTAAATGACACCAAAGGAACCACGGAAGTAAGAAAAAATCAAGAAGTTACATGAATCTCGTATAGTTGCAGAAGAGATCTATTCAGTAAGAGAAATAAGGCCAGAGGAGACTATAACAAGAAGTTACAGAGACGCGGTTACAAATCAAACAAAAAATATTGTATCACTAAGATATAATAGTGAGCCGAGAGAGTATCAAGAAGGAAGACCGAACAGAAATAAGAACGAATGTTGGACATGTCACAAAGTAGGACATTTGAGTAGAGATTGCATAACAAAGAAGGCAGTTACATGTTTTACATGTGGAAGACATGGACATGTAAGTGTCCACAGATGCAGTAAGATAGTCGAATGTTATGAGTGTGGTACATTGGGACACGCGAGCAGAGATTGTCAAAAAAAAAGGTGTACGAGGTGTATCTTTTGAGGTCATAAATAGGCATATTGTTACACAAATTTGGAGAGAATGAGATGTCGGAGAATCAATGAGAGTTATGGTAGACAACAAGAGCCAATCGAAGCAGGTCATAATTATCAAGGAACTAGAAAGGAAACAAGACAATCATACAAGAGATACGTAGCATTCATAGACGAACCAAGTGATGAAAGAATAGAAGATAAATACAGAGAATACCCAAATATCAACGCCCCGATAGAAGAGGAGATAGTCAGGGCAGTGTATTAAACAGTGATGTTGACTCCCAAATTATTAATTATTATAATAAAAGTAAAATATCACTTATTATGGTAAAAGATGTGAAAGATACAGAGGTAACGGATGAGGAAAATAATGTAATAAGTAAAGTGAACAGATTCAAAAAAAGGATTTAAATACTAACCTTAGATGAATGGAAAAATGATATTATTAGTTATGATAAAATGCAGGGCCGACCAAGTGTAACTATTAGAATACAAGACCAGAAGATGCTCGATACAGGAGCTACAGTAGATGTCATGAGTTAGAGCAAATTTGAGAAATTTAAAGATGTAGAACTAACAACAACGACTGATACATTGAGATGTGCTATAGAAACGTAAGGTAAAGCAATATTAGAAATAGTAATAAATGGCAGGAAAAGATGGGTAAAATTTACTATAGTACGATATATGACTCCAGAGGTAATTGGTGGTATAAAGTTGCAAAAACAATTTGGTATACAACTAAAATGGCCAGAAGAAGAGGTCGAGAAAACGAAGCATGAAATTCACATAATCGGCGGTAGCCGTAGGAAGGGAAGATAGGAGTTCGAGGAATAAAATAAAAGGAAAAAGAATTATAAGAGGAATCGAGAAGTCAGAAAGGAATATTAAAAGAGTTCGGATCAAAGAGCGGAGTAAACAAAAAGGTGAAACTATTTTTTTAAATCGTACAAGGTCGAGATCTTCCAGAGCAGAGTTCGATCGGATATTGTAAGAAAATTGTGGGTAACTGAAAGTGTCGTTATTCTTCGAGAATTGTAAATTTTATATAAAACAAATATACGTTGGGAGTTGTGTTTATTAATTTTTGGAACACGGAGTCAGAGTAACCAACCGTTGATCTTTGATATCATAAAACCAAACATCATCAACAGAAAGTCCTTCGTCTAATCTCTTCAAATATTCTTCGTTTTCTTCTTAATTAAAAGGATGGTTTCATTTTGAAGCTATAAAAAAAATAAAAAAAATCACTACATTTCTCAACAAGATTTCGAAAAATTCATAATATTGTAAATAAAGTAACACAAATAAATTTATTCACCAAACGCATAGTGTAGCCATTTAGCAACATTACTGTACAACAAAGTAAATAGTAAAAATCGCATTTATATGAAATATATTATCTTCTTTCTGCACAAATATAACTCATTCACTGCAAATATCACACGATTTAAAATTATATAACGAACGCCAACTCTGTCAATGCAACACAACCACCAATGGTGCGATTTCAGATTTAACTTAAAGGTTAGCTTACAAACACGTGGCCACAGGTACAACAAACATAATTTCTTTTTAGTGTTGATTTGTAAGAAATTTGGCAACATTGTGTATAAGTGGTATATTTTAATTCCATAAAGAGTAGTATGATTTTGAACACAATGTTGACAAATGTCTACAATATGCATTTAAGGGTTAACCCTTTGAGGACCGGCTTTTTTTTAAATTTATTTAAATTTTTAAATTTTATTTTTTTTATCATTTATACTGGTAAATCTACAAAGTTTAGATTTCATGAATCACTTGGTATAAGATGATCGATCGTAATGGAACTTATGAATATGCATCTGGATGAGGGAAACGTTTCATATGTTGACAATTGTTATTCAAGCCCACCATTGTTCGAAATACTTCATTACAAGAAAACTGGAGCTTGTGGAACATTACGAAAAAATCGCAAAGGTCTTCCGAAATATTCTGGAAAAATGAAAAAAGGTGAACTTGAAAGCTACAATACTGATAAATTATTGTTTCAAAGATGGATGGATAAACGCGAAGTATTCATGTTGTCCACAATTCATAGAAATGGACTAGTTGAATCAACAAAGACCAATTTCCAATCATTCGAAAAAATAATGAAGCCAAAAACAGTTATAGATTACAGTTTATTCATGGGTGGTGTGGATTATTCTGATATGAGAATGTCATTTTCAGAATGCGTTAGAAAGACTACCAAATGGTACAAAAAGTTCTTTATTCACATCATTGATATGGTAGTACATAACGCTTATTGTATATACAGAGCGAAGTACAAGTCAAGAATCCAATTGGCTGATTTTAGACTGATATTGGTTAAACAATTGATAGAAAAATATGGATCTCAAAGAAGCGAACGAGTTGGAAGACCACCACTAAGCGAAAACCCACTTCGTTTACAAGGAAGACACTTTCCTGATAAAATTCCAATAAATTCTGGTGATAATGGAAAGAAATGCTGTGTTGTTTGTTCAACTTCAAGTGATCGAAAAAGAACCACAATAATGTGTCAACTATGTGATGTTCCATCATGCATTGTACCATGTTTCAAAGATTATCACACAAAAGTAAATTTATAATAACCATATTTATTGATAAAAATAAAATAGTTTATTTCTCGATTGAATTTTTTGTCTTTTCTTATTTATACATATTGATTCGTAGTTTTTAGAAAAAAAATTTCTTGAAAAAAATCATTCGTTTTGTTTAGTTTTATAAAAATACACACAGAAATGTGATTTTCATTATAGTTTGATTTATTTTAGTTTTAAGCTAATATTATGTAAACAGTGTGTTTTATGAAATTTTTCTATTTGAAAAGTTTATAAAAATAATGAATTAAAAAAATATATCTTTGTCTTATCGATTTTGAATTCTAAATAAAACTTTTAAACATATAATTTTGAATGAAATGAAGTAGTAACGTTGTTTAAATAATATATCAAAAACCTTTCTTTTTCAAATATAAGAAAAATTGTGATAAAATAAATATTCTTTAATTTCAGAAAATGTTTAATAGCAGTATTTCCTGCAATTTTATTAACGAAATAGATTTTTTAATAAACAAAACCCATACTTTCCAAGACAATCCGGGATCAAGAAGTTATAAAAAATCTCTAACTGAAATACGCAAATTTTACTTAAATAAATGGTTCAGTTATTTTCCTGGAATCCACAAGTATGCAATTTATAATTTTAGAAGAATTTATATACATTTATCTCACTATAGTCCGAATGGAACGTTTTCATTTTGTGATATAACAACATTTGAACTCGAATGCAAAAATGAATTTTTTTGCTTGTTATTAGATATTAATAAATCATTTATTTTCAACAAAAATGATTTGACAGAAAAGCTTACAGTCTCATTTGATACATTAGCTCAAAGTATGTTTTTTTCGTTTTTAAAAATTATTCTTTTATGCTTAAAAACATAATTTTAAAGACTTTTCTAGTAACTTTTGATGATTTAATAAATAAATTATTAATATTTTATTAATTACTTAAATATTATTTTATAATTTTTAGCAAAAAGTAGAGAAGGCTCAATATATACATCTAATATAAACCGAAGAACTTTTAATAATAAATATTTATATTCTTCGCCCGAATTTATCCAAAATACTTAATAATCGGTGCTTAAATTAATTATGAAATATTTTCTATTATATTTACAGCAAACAATTTATTGAGTGTAAATGTTGGAGACCTATTGAAGCAGAATTGTGATATTATTCAAATATTAATCAATTAATTTATTGAATATTCAATTATTTTATAATCAATTCAAATAATTTAATGTTAACGTATAACAATGAAAGCTATTCAAGAGATTCTGTAAGATATTATCCAAATACTCGGATATTAGCCCAATCGTGCGGGGGGGGATAACCGGAATTTGCTAACTCTAAGCCCAATGATGTGCAGATGTGCTCATATTTATTGGTGCTTTATTTCAATGCTGGGATTGTTACCATCATGAGCCCTTTTTGTTATTGAGAGTATTAAGTAGGGATGTGCACGCTGTCCACCAGTTCTGTTATCCTGACTCTTATTGAGTTCCCTACAACATTTTCACATCTCAACGTGATAATACCGATTATCAGTGGAAATAGGCATAAAAATACTAATTTCAATATTGGCAAATGCCGAAACCTGCAGTTGGAATAGCCGAAAATAACTTTATCTGGCAATATTGACGGATCTTGATAAACTAATCTACTTTACAATGTCCTATGACAAACTCGATGCAATATTAATGATCAGAGTAAATTTAATTAATAATAATAGCCATTTAATAATATAATTTTTATTAAAATTATGATTTAATTTATCAATTATTAATTTTGAGATGATTTGATATGGACAAGTTTTTGATATAATTTGGGAAATAAATATTTCCTGGCAATTTATTTGTATTTCCCACCGCATCATTTCAAGGATTTATTCTACACAAATTATGGCAGGCGGGGGCCGGGTGAGCGGAGGGGAGGCGGGCTATTCAATAATAATTTGAATATTCCACAGTTAATATTATTCAATTCTTATCAAATGGAATCTTAGCACATCTTCAATGAAAGAAAAATAATCTCAATTTTATTTAGGCAAGAATTCAGGTGTATTTTCTGTCATGTTATTTCTCATTTTGCTGCAAAATACGAAATTTAACAATCCGGAACAATTTCGTAACCTCAAAGTAAAAAACCTTTTAAAGCCCTTCCATTTGTTATGTGAATGAATTTATTAGGATATGCCAACTGCAAGGTCAAATGATACAATTAGGGGATTAGGTTACAGCTCATCTATATCGGATGAAGGAATATACAATTTTGTCAGTAGTTACCCGAGTTACATATTCTCGAGATCTTATTTGCCTGAAATTGCCAACAGCGACGTAAACATTTGTTTGCATTTGAAGTTCGCGGTAATGATATGTTCACGTTTAGACGACAATTTGCACAACTTCACTTGACATTTCTCGCCCGAAATTCATGTCCGATGTTAGCATTATGTTTTCTCTTCTTTAATCTTATTAAACTTTTATTGAACTCAGCTATCAGAATTGTCCTCTATTAAATGCTCAACATTTTACAACACCAGCGGTTACGAGAGTAATATTGAAACGTTGCCCAACTGCACTGATGACACAATAAAGTAATGATAAATAGGTTTCCAATATATCTGAATGAAACCTTTATAGAGAACTTGTCAATGAGAAAGCCTTTGCTGTTAGTTATCCATTTTCATCATTCAATTATGAAACGAAATCTCATTGTAATTACTGGGGCGAGGAATTCATTGAAGAATGGGAAGCTTTTCAGAAAGGAACGGAATTACCCAGAAGATTTATATGGGAAGATCGAGGCCGGTTAGTTGATATAATACCCTGTTAAATTTCACAATTCAAATATTATAATTATTACATAATATGTTTACATATGAATACATTATCATTGATCATTCAATTATTTAATCAATTCATAAATAAATAAATGTATATATAAATATTTATTACTTTAATTTATTTTAACTTACTTATTTTCTTTGATTTCTTGGATGGCTCTACGTGACTTACATAAAAATGTTAAGGGGAAATATTTGTAGCTAATAATTCTAAATCATATTTTATTTATAAATGAAAATGGAATAGAGCAAAACGGTTGAAAACCGAATGGTTAAGAGGCAATTTGTTAGAATAAATTTGATTATGTCACAAATGCATCAAAAAGCAATCTGGACTGCTGTCAATATATCTTTTACTCACAACTTTCTCATTTCCCTTTAATTAATCATGCAATTTGAACACCTTTTGGTCAAATATTTCAATTTCTCACGCAAAAGCTATTTTAATCCCAGACAGAAAAGGGAAAAGTAGACTAAAAAGTGATTCAAAATTCAGAATAAATAAAAAATTGTGCATGTTACACAAAATGCTTATGATAAATTATGAAATTACTAAAAATCTAACAAAATGTTTCGATAGGACATAAAAGGCAAAAACGTAACAAAATAACGCAATTTATGCAATACCGAGGGGGGGGGAATTACACATATAAGATTATATATATTCATTTATGTCTGCTTCCTTGTTTGGAGGATATTTTTATCCCAGGATAAATAAAGAAAATATGAATTGGATTTCTCCACTTTTTGGTAGTCTACCTTTTACTTAGGAAATAACAGATAAATATTCCACTTCGAATTCAAGCATATAATACACAACTCACCTCCATATTCAAGGCTTGATATTGTTGAGGTTGTTAAAGTAAATTATTTTAAATTGAATAGTTTCGAGTAAAAAGAAAACGGAAATTGAACGAAAGAGAATTGCGATCAAATAGAGAATTAATGGCAAAGAAAGATATGACGAAAACAGAACTGTAACAGGTTCAATCAGACACGAAATGGAAAAAATGCGCAAATCAGAGTAATTATAATGAAGTGAAATGTTATCGAAATTGAAGCTGGAAACGGGAGAGGGGTAAATTAAGGAATTGTGAAGAAGACAGTGAGCAAGAAACTGTTAAAACTGTTTAGAAAGGGTCGAAAAACAGCAAATATGGAATAACAGTATTAATTAATTGGCTAATGAAAAACCCGAGGTAATGAGAAATCTGAGCCAATGGAAACCTGAGCGATGAAGAAAAGCCGAGCGTTGCAATTAGGGAGAATAAAGAAACTGGGAAATTAGCTAAGCAGTCTGATAAGCGAGATTAATCAAAAGAAGGGTAATAAGCAATTACAACGATTATTGGAGTATGTAAGGAAACTCCAAATTCAAATAATCATCAGTAGGTATCCGTAGGGACGAAGAAACCGAGAATAGGAGTTTGGGGAAAAGAAATAGAAACTGTAAACGAGAACGTACTACGTACATTTATTTAAGAAAATTCGAATGTTCAATTTGAGTTGGTATCGTTTTTAAATGTATATATGTAGCAAATTTTAACTTTATTTAGCCTTTGATCACTTCCATTTTAATCTTCCAAAATTAAAATGTGTGATGATCAGCGGTATGTTAAACTGTCGCTATGTTAATATGTCACAGGGTTAATCTGCCGTATGTTAATGTGTGTCCATGTTAAACTGTCGCATGTATAAATATCGGCACACCGATCTATAAACAATATATTTATGAATTTATCATAAACATTTTTTTAAATATTTTGTATTTTGAATCACATTTTAGTATATTTATCTCTTATATGCCAAGGATAAAAATAGGTTTTGCGTGAGAAATTGAAATATTTTTCCAATGTAAACTTGACACATTTTAATTATGAAAGGTGTTCAAATTTCATGATTAATTATTAATCGGATGTTAAATCAAATAATTTCTATTAATATTGTTGAAGAAGGGTGACGGGCAGTCACCATGTTCTGAATGATGAAAAACTGAAGCTAGATATTGTTCACTATGAATATGGCATAATATTATCGCTTATTGTTGGTTATTTCATTTTATTTACATTTCTCACTCACAAAACCTTTAGTGGCATTTAGTAACGTTTCAGTAAATATATATAATGAGGTAAACGTGATATTGCTTGTTGACCTAATATTCAATGGCTTAGCATACCCTTTCCTAATTCAATCTGATATATGCAAGGAAATGTATTAAACATGTTGTAGGANAATTTTAAAAGCCTAATTAGCAACGCCTCGCATGTTACCCGTTCCCAGTAATTACTCAAACTCTTCGACAGCATCTTAAAATCAGCAATACTTATTTTTTTACTGGTGCACTTTCTAAAATGATCACTAATGTGGGTCAGTCCATTCCGTCGGCAATTCTCAAGAACTTGAGTGTAGAGAAGGCGGGCAGTCTCTTCACTGTATGTGGTATTTACATGCATCACATGGAAATTGATTCACGAGTTCTCAACACAGATCAACTGGAGTTGGAGACATATTAGTGAACATTCTACCAACCTGGTACGACGTTGAAACAATCCTAAATATAGTCTTATCTACATGTTTAATTCTCTGAAACCTTCAGAATAAGGTAATACCAAAACATATTTTTGATCAGTGCGGTTAGATCTGATTTTTTCACCTTCCAAATTTGACAACATATTAACTACAACATCAAACATATGATCAATTCCTTCAGATAAACCTGTGCAAGGATCATGAGTATTCAACATCAATTTATCAACGGTTTCTTTTGTCATGCACTCAAGAAAAGATTTAGAATATTCATTTCTAAGAAGCAACATAACCAGAGAATCAGTTTTTCACTGAATTGATAAACGTTTTGATAAACCGACTTTTTCATTCAATTCTCTATTATTTCAAGCAATTGTCGAGATATGCAATTTTATTTGATTTTTCTCCTTTTTATTCTCCCGACTTCCCCAGTGGTCCATTCGTTATCTGGATCAAGTTTACTTAATGATACTATTCCATTTTGTAATTTGTTTTTGTTTCACCTTTTCAATTTGTATTTATTAGTGACCTTGCCATATTTCCATATTTGATTTTATCGATTCTTTGTCATTTCCTTTTCATTGTTCCATTTATTATCCTCGTTCCTGTATTTTCATAATTATGTTAAGAAGTCAGAATTTTCCATTAGTTATCACAATTAAATGAAGCGCTATATTTTTCTTGGCGGATACATCATCACCAAGTTTGTAATGCATTCATGCACTATTGGTGACTGATGAGAACTCTGGGCAGGCTATGTTACATCAATATCCACACATCCATACAATTCCAGCTTTTTACTTTCTGACTGCATATACGTAAATTTTCCCTTTGACGGCGCTATTTATATATCTAGCTGTAATTAGAACCTTGCCAAAGTAAAAATAGATATAATTATTACGATTGTTAAATACGCTCTTATAAACATCATATACAGAAACGTCGGTCCAGAAAAGCCAAGAATAACAGAATGGAATTGCCCTTTTTCTATTGGTAACGGGGCGATTTGTTTAGTCTTGTATGAATCTAGATATAATCCGAATTTCAATGAAAACATAGTCAATGATATCCTTAATGCTTACTCTGTACCTATTTCTTCTTGGATCGATGAACTGATCATGTTGAGATTAGGGGTCCCAACTCCGACATTCAAATGGAATGAAGTAATTGTTCTTACTTCAATTTATAACTTCAATCTATAACAATTTCTGGGTTATAGACGAAAAAATCATTTTACCTTGCAGTATCACCACCAAAGTATTTAGTTGAGCAATTTGACCCACACTTGACAACCGGGACAATTTATGCTCGTTTATGCTTATTGGCTGACGGGAAATCGGGTTTCAACAAGTCCATTATTCGTGACGGGTTGATAAATCGTTTACAGAACATTCTTACTCTATATCGGGAAATTTTTACGACATTCAAAAACAATTTTTCATCCATTCTCGAATTCACAACAGTTTTATTACCATTAACCAATCAAATACAGTTAGTTATTATTATTATTTATTATTATCATTATTATTATTATTATTATTATTATTATTATTATTATTATTATTATTATTATTATTATTATTATTATTATTATTATTATTATTATTATTATTATTATTATTATTATTATTATTATTATTATTATTATTATTATTATTATTATTATTATTATTATTATTATTATTATTATTATTATTATTATTATTATTATTATTATTATTATTATTATTATTATTAATTATTATTATTATTATTTTATTATTATTATTATTATTATTATTATTATTATTACTTTATTTTTATTTATTTCTAATTTAAAATTTTTTTTGATTTTTATATTTTTATTATTATTTATATTTTTTTATAATTAAAAATTTTGTAATTTTTTAAATATATATTTTTATTATTATTATTTAATATTGTTTATTTATTTTTAATTATTTT
>CAUHTR010001514.1:0-76663 GCA_959609185.1 Schmidtea polychroa | reverse complement strand
GAAAATTTGTTTTAAAATTATACAATATTTCATTAAATAAATACTTGGAATTATGACGTTAACTTTTGAACAGGATTTAAAAATAATTTAGAAGATGTGTTAGCAGCTTCTAATAGTAATAAAAAAACTAACATATAATTTGAGATATATTTAATGTGTACAATTAGTATGATACCTTAAAACCATTTGCCAAATCCATTAATTGATAGATTTAAATTTATTTTTAAAATTATTCCTTAACAAAAATTTATTTTTAAGGTATATTATTTTCAGACTTTAATTCGTAAGTCATTTCGAACAGCAAATGGAGAAATTGACGGTTCAAGTGGAGATTCTGGACGTGGGATTAGTGAGGAAGATCAGTTTCATTCTCCATTTATAAAAAATAGTAATTTCTTACTTTTCTTCTAAATTTTAACGCTAATTTAATAAAACAAATAAAATATGTTGAAAAATATTAAATTTTAATTAATAAATGTTGCCCTGTCAAAGTTTTGCCGAATTATTTGGGATACATTTTATTATTATTAATTCTAAAAATACATTACAATTCAAAAATATCGCTCGCATAATTATATTTATTTACTTATTAACATAATAAAATAATTTATATTTAATTACTAATTTACACAATAAATTAATTATTATTTAATTTAATTTAATTTAATTCCTTCGAACAACCAATAGAAATTAACCAATTTTTGATTGAATTTTAACGTGTTTGTCATTAGATATTTTATAACAATACCGATGGGACTAAGTTCTACGGAAATTTCTAGAATTATTATTTTATGAAGACAATGAATTTTCTTTGTAAATTTTTAAAAATTTACTATATTTATTTAATTTTTTTAGATGAATGCCAAATGAAATCGCAAAATTCCAATTATTATTCAACATTTACAAGTTCTGATGGCAAACAATTTGTGGACAAAACGACGCCATATTACCCTAAAATGAGCTTGCTGTCGTCTAGGTCCATATATGGCTATCATCATACAGATTCCTTAGCTTCCAATACAAAAGATCCAAATGAAACAAAAAACAATGAATATGTCTGCCTTGTAAATTCTCAAAAACAATAATAATTTATGTATTCAAACAAAAAAAAACAAAGATTAGATTATTGAAATAAGATTATATCCAAATAGTTTTTTCTAACGATTTTTTTCAGTTTGTGACAAAAAAATACTTTTTTTATTATTGTGAAATTTGAAAAAAATGATTATTAAAACTTCATTATAGAAATGATTTAATTGGGAAATATTCTATGCAAATTTGTTTAAAATAGTGAATTAACATATTTTTTGAAATTCAATCTTATTTAACATATTTTATGATGAATTAAATGATTAAATTAAGCGCATTTATTTGCAATTCTTGGTAATGGTATTTTTTGGTGATATTTTACGCAGTTTCATTATTTTAATTATTATTATTATTATTATATTTATTATTATTATTATAATATTTATTATTATTATTATTATTATTATTATTATTATTATTAATATTATTATTATTATTATTATTATTATTATTATTATTATTATTATTATTATTATTATTATTATTATTATTATTATTATTATTATTATTATTATTTTTAAAACTCGAAAAATATTAGTAAAATTGAAAATTTTCAAAAAAGTTAATTATAGCACCTTCGATCGATCTGAAATTTTGAAAGAATACATTGTTCTCGATGACGAATCTATTTGCCAAATTTCAGCTCGAACAGATCGCATGAAGTGGGTTAATTAACCGTCGTATGATTTGCGTAGCTCATACAAACATTCAAACATAAAAGTGAAGTTAATAAAGAAAAGTAAAAATTATAATTATCTTTATTGAATTCTGATAAAGGACTTATTCAATTCCATAATCATATTCCTTTGTTCCTCATTTATTGGTGAGTTCTTTGGTAAATTCTTCTGGGTCCAAATCTGACTACTATTTACTACAGCATGGAATTACTTTTAAGCATGACAATTTGAATTCGGAATCTGATGCCAAAGATGATTTACATTTCCTCTTGATCACTTGAACAATCGTCACGCAAACTAATATTATTTGCAAAACCAATGACACTAGTGCAGATAATATAGAATATAATTGGGCTATCTCTGAATGATTTACTAATCAAAATTAAATAAGGTTTCTAAAATATGAAATAAAATAGTTTCAAATAACGACATCAGATTTATGGACAGCACATGGAACCGTTCGAATAATGCTTGTGTGACCGTATTAATCACTGTAAGTATTGTAATAAGAATGAATTTGTTCCAGTCATCTATGATTTTTTCTGGTTTTAACTTCTATTTTATAAACACTATTACATTATTTTGTTATTTTTTTATTTAAAAATATATATATTCCTTGATCTGTCTTTGCATCATTTGTGCTGTCAGTAGTGCCAGTCAATAAAAGGTTCAACAAAGGGTAAGGCTACTGTTGGTTATATCTTTTACATTTATGATAATACATATATTTAGAGCACATGAGTCTATCTTAAAATTTAATATCTGACTAATATTATTGTTCTACTCTTTAGATAGTATAGTCTGCGTAATCACTAACTAATTGTATTGAATTACTCATTGTACAATAATATTGATTGACATTCGGTCTTTGACCTTTGATGCAATATCATAACTTATAATATGATATTACATAACCTATTTATATATATATATAGTAAATAAACATTTTATAAAATTCAGTATGACTGAGTTGCATCGTAAATAATGAATAGAGATAAACAACAACCACTGTACCAACAAAGTCAAATGAAAAGGCCTTTTCACTGATCATAAAAACTTTATACGAAAGCTGCCTAAAAATGATCATAATACCGCGTATGGTTATTGTGATGCTTGGATTAATATAATAAATAATAGAAACATTTATATAAACAAAGATTATGTCAACAGTCCATAAATATTTTATTTACCTCTAATTGATCAACTTTTCATTGATGAATGGCGTAAATATTAAGGGAAATATTTTTCTCTGATATTTATCAAATGGACAAAATGTGAAAACTTGTATAAAAATTTTATATAATTAAAGGGTTTGTATAAAAGTAACATTTGCAAAGTTGAATTAGAAATAATTCTTTTATTATTAGATGACAGTTGGCCTTTTTTTGAGTAAACAATTTTCTATAAATGGTACAAATTAAATCATTTTATGAAAAAAATATTTTCCGAAATGTTTGTAAGATTTTCAAATTTATTTTAAATTAATAAAATAAAAATAATTAATTATTTGTTTAAATTATTGTTTACATTAATTAATGCTAATGTGATTTCACAACATTTACTGAAAAACTTCAAAAGTGACAGACCCATATGAGAAAGATGTCATATGTGTAATGTATTGATATATATATTTTAAGTTTTGAATTGTAATAAGGATGTGGTAATTTGTTATTATTATCATTAGGTATATTATAAAAAAATTAAAAAACTATTTAGTATAATTTACTACAGGAAAGGATTTTGAAAAAAAAGGAAATCAATAACAAGAATTTATATTTGAAAATATCAAAACTAAATTAGCTGAAGATATCAGTGAAAATTACATTAAGAATATATTAAAAGAACGTTATTTGGATTCTTTTCAAAGAAAAAGAAAAAAATATACAATTTTGGCAATTACTATACCATCGAAATATCGGAGAGGTTAGACAATTTCAAAACAAAAGAAAAGAGGTCGGGAGACTAATATAAATTTGCTATAACAACTATCAATTTTGATCCAAAGTATATTCTTCTGAAACTCAATCCATGAAGTAATTTAAGGATCCGATACTTCTAAAACAAAAGAAAGGAAATCGAGAGACTGGTAAAAATTTGTTATTGCTACTATCGATTTTAATCCAAAGTGCATTACTCCGAAGACCAACCCGAGAAGTAATGTAAAAATCAAATAATTCTAAAACAAAAGAAAAGAAATCGAGAGACCAGTAAAAATTAATACTAAAGTTATCGACTTTGATCCAAGATAAATCCCTCCGAAAATTAATCAGAGCTATAATTCGAAAATCCCATTTTAAAAGAAATACTCCATAAAGAATGTAATACACCATTCTATTATCCTAATCCTAGTAACCATACCTGACAATATTATGAAGTATTACTTTTTTTAGGTTAATAAATTTGTAATTTTTATTAATTGCTGTTTCATATTTTTTTCACTATCATACATACAAGCACCCCGGCAGTCCCGAAACCTTTTACTGGAGACTCTGCCGGGCTCTACAAACTCTCCTCACATACTAACCAGCAATCTTTTAGGCAACAACATTTAAAAACTGACAATAGTAAGCTTAAAGAACGTAATTTTTAAAATAAGAAAATATATGAAATGTTTTTATAAAGTGTTTGTAATCTTAATATTTTTTGTCTTGCAAACATATCCTTCTTTCTGTAATTCAAAACAGATTTGAGAGTTCAAACCCACCTGCCTCCTATAAATTTGCAATATATATTACGATCTTTAAGTTATAATATAATTTGTGGGCTTTGCCAACCTTTCCCCGTTATTTTCAACGATATTAAAATCTAGAGAATTGACTAACTATTACAGGATTTAGGAATCTCTTGATAACCTTTATACGAGTTCACATGAACTATAGAAATGTTATCTTGATAAATGAAATCTTATTTATTTATTATTATTTTATTTAAAAGTATAAAAATTTAATTATTAAACCGACAATTATAAACATATTAACCCAATGATTGGATTGCATATTGTAAATTGATCTCATATAAAGTAGACTAGTTGAGTAGTCGATTTAGTTTCATCTTCTCGCAGTTTTTCCTGCCCAAAAATTCTTTTTCATTAAAACAAATATAACTGATATATCGTTCGATTGATTTTATTCCCAACAATTAATATTCAAAAACAAATTTTAAACCATATTTCATTTTATTGGTTTAAATTAACAAATAAATGTCATGGAAACACAAATAAGTCAATTTCAGAATTAGAAAAAAAAACTTTCACAAATCATCATATCTTCTTTTTTGTTTTTTAAAGACTAATTTGCGTCTTGTAGGAATATGAATATCATATAGCCACGTTTGCTAATAGATTTGTTTTAATTTAGACATGAAAAACAATACATTCAATTAATAAATCGCACAGAGAACTTAATTATTGTTTCATTAAATATGTTTAAACGCTTTTAAACAAAAATGTGATTTAATTCATTATTTTAAAAATGTTTTTTGGTTGAATTTTTTTATTTTAAAAATTTGGAAATATTTTATTCAATTAAAATTTACTCGGATGAATTTAATTCGAAATTCTGTTTTTTTTGTTTGCAATAAATTGTTGAATTGATTGTTAACATAAATTGAATTTTATATTAACGAAATAAATTATTCATCATTAAATTGTTAGAGTAATTAAAGTTTTTATAATCAAATTTCTTAGTCAAGGTTAAAAAATGCAAATGTTTTTTGAATAAAATTAATTATAATAATGATAATAGTAGTAGTAATAATAATAATAATAATATTAATATTAATAATAATAATAATACTAATAATAATAATAATAATAATAATAATAATAATAATAATAATAATAATAATAATAATAATAATAATAATAATAATAATAATAATAATAATAATAATAATAATTGTAATAGTAGTAGTAATAATAATAATAATAATAATAATAATAATAATAATAATAATAGTAATAATAATAATAATAATAATAATAATAATAATAATAATAATAATAATAATAATAATAATAATAATAATAATAATAATAATAATAATAATAATAATAATAATAATAATAATAATAATGATAATAGTAATAATAATAATAATAATAATAATAATAATAATAATGATAATAATAATAATAATAATAATAATAATAATAATAATAATAATAATAATAATAATAATAATAATAATAATAATAATAATATTAATATTCTAGTATTATGTTTCCATGTGATCATTTAGTAACCTTGGGATAAAGGCGTACAGAAATAATAAAATTTAACCATTAAGATTTACAATTAAAATGTAAATGCTGAGTATTGAATTGATAAAAAACAGAAACGAAAATTTGTTTTATTAATTCCATTTGTTTATACTTACTATTTTCAGAGAGCGGTAAATACAGAAAAGCTTTTACTAATGGATTTCATTGTATCCAAAAATTATCAATATTAGAACGATAGCATAAATACATGAATGGTTGAAATAAATTTCCCAGAAAGAAAAATATTTTGTTTTAATTAATATGCATATAATAAAGTGCAATTTACAGTGTTTGCTGAAGACGGAGAGTAGAATTACGAAACTATTATTTAGGAATGTAGACTCATAAAAGTCTGGTTTGAAATATTTGGAAATAAAAAATGTGGATGTAATATATATAAAACAGACAAAATATTGTTGACAATATCAAATGAAAGAGCAAAAATAGTAATTTTTGTAAACATTGTTTAAAGAAATAATGCATATATAGTAATACATTTAGAATTAATGATGGTGATTTAAATTTAAAGCAAAAAAGGTGAAAAAAATATGTTAAAAATATCTTTACTTTCAGGGGTTAGGAAGATAATCTTTAAGATGAGTCCGAAAATATTGAAAAGTTGAAAATCTAATTATCAAAGAATATTATTATTATTATTATTATTATTATTATTATTATTATTATTATTATTATTATTATTATTTATTAAAGTTATTGGATCGGAAAATTAACGTCAAAATGTTTTTAAATATATATATATATATATATATATATATATATATATATATATATATATATATATATATATATATATATATATATATATATATATATATATATATATATATATATATATATATATATATATATATATATATATATATATATATACATATATATATATATATATATATATATATATATATATATATAACAAAATTCAAATATTTATTTTATCACAATTTTTAATTATTTTAAACAAAATTACTATTTTATTTAGAATGGTTTTGTGTGATTAATGCTTTTTTAATCACAACAATTCTTCCCTCCTAATTTCATTGCCATGCTGGTTTCAGACGATCAACGGCTACATTCTCCCGATTCGATAGCTTGAAATATTTTGGCTGCTTTTCTAATACTCGAAACGGACCTGATTTTTTCCGTACATCTTTTTTTATGTACACGAATTCACAGTCCTTAATAGATTTTGGGATCGTCATACCATCTTGTAATGATCTTTCAATTATTCTGAAGCACTCGATAATTTCTTTTAATTGATATGGAGAGGCTTCTTTTGGGGAATTAAACATAATTCCTGGTACAGCAAGATCACATCCAATTGCTTTCTGTGCCGGAGAGTAACCTGTTGAATCTGGACTGTTCTTTATTGCTAACAGTACCTGAGGTAAAATGTCAATCCACCTTTTATTAACTTTATTCATTGAAGCCATAACTTGAGATTTTAGTTTCCGATGGAATCTTTTTACTTTTCCATTTGCTTGCAGATGATAAGCGCATGTTTGATTTGTATTTATTTCAAGAACGTTGCACATATACTGAAATAAAGAGCTTGTAAATTGCCTATCACGATCTGTATTTTTTTTAATGTCCGTCGATCATTGTTGGTAAATAGGACTTACCGTTATCCAACAATATCCATGTGAAATGTATGAAACCGACTAGCTGCTGGGAAGGTTTGCAATGGTGCTTAGATATGACGATATACCTTTGATTTTGAGCAGGAATCGCATCTTGTGCCATATATATGAGCTCAACATCAATCTTTTGGTCCTTCGTATTCCTGGATGAGCGACATTGTGAATCATCTGAAAAATTCTCTTCTGAGACTCGGAGGTAATATTAATTTCTTATTCTTCATTAATAATTCATCTTTATTATGCTTCATTTCTTCTTTCTGCTTTTGTAGTATCTCTTCATTCGGCCATGGTAAACGGTTTCTAAAACTAATTGAACGTCTGTTCTAGAGAGTTTGATTTTTATTTCCAGGGCAGTAAACTATCTTGCATTGAAATTCCTGAATATATTGGAGATGTCTCCATTGTCTGTTGCTTGGGTCTTTTGGTTGTTCTTGGGCGATTGGTTTGTGATCCGTCTGTATCACAAATTCAGTGGCTTGGAGAAAATGACGGAAGTGCTTGCAAGCTTTGTATATTGCAAGAAATTATCTGTCGTATGTACTGTATCTAGAGATTCTGTCTTCGTTAACAATCTGTTAAAAAATGATATTGGTCGCCCGTTTTGTTCCAGTACTGCTCCAATACCTGATCCTGAGGCATCTATTCTCTAGATGGTAGGTTTTGATTTATGAAATAACACGAGTTCGGTCGTTTTTTGTAATAATTGTTTTTAGACTTTCCTCCGTCCAAATTATCTTTTTGGATTTAGAATTGATGAGTTTATATAATAATTCCAATTTATTTGCAGACTCTGAAATGAAACGGTTGTAGGAATTAATTATACCTATAAATCTACTTAGTTGTTTTGTTGTTTCTGGCAATTTATAATTTTTAATGGTTGTAATTTTAATTTCTAAAGGACAATTTTCAGTTCTTGATATGTGATGGCCCAAAATATCTACTTCAGATTGCATAATTTTGCATTTTCCTACATTAATTAACAATGCAACTTTATTTAATTCATTTGCAATTATTTTTAAATGGTTGGCATGTTCTTCTTCTATGTCTGATGCAATAATTACATCATCCAAATATGTTCTTGCGAATGGAAATTTCCGCAGTATTGCGTCAATTGTTCTTTGGAAAGTCGATGGGTCATTTCGTAATCCAAATGGCATAAAAGGAATTCGTACATACCAAACGGAGTAGTTATTGCTGTCTTTGGAACGTCATTTTCGTTCATTGGAATTTGTAAATACGCCTTTTCAAGGTAGAGAAGTATTTTTTATTTCTCAAAAATTGTAATATATCCTCGATTCTTGGAATTGGATATCTATCAGGAATGGTTGCTGTATTCAGATTTCTGTGATCACCGAAAAAATCTGTCTTTTCTGTATTTTGATTTACAACGACTAGTGGAGAAGAAATTGGCAAGTTTGATAATCGACATTTGCCAGGGTCTACCATTTTATTAAACCAATCTTTGGCAGCTTTTAATTTGTCACCATACAATCGTCTTGCTGGAAATTATCTGACGATATCATTTAAAACAATGTCATATTGTGTTGTGATCTTGGCCCTACATTCTGGTTTGTTGAAGTAACTCAACAGGTTATTATCAACTATCGAATTAATTGAAACTCTTTTCAACTTGTAGTCGATTAAAGCGTGATGCTGTTAGAAAATCTACACCAAGAATAGGCTGTGATACATCGCATCCATGGAAAAGCCAACTAATTGTTTTGTCATCGATACGTATTCCCATAACATTTTATTGGAGTACTATTAGCAGCTGTAAGTCGAGATGAGCACGGAACTTTTGGCTTGAAATATTTTCGTGGCAGGCATGAAACAGATGCTCCTGTATCCACTAAATATTTGTCTTTATTATTAAAAATAAAAATTTGATTTTCTGTTCATCGCTTTTGAATACACGCTTCGACGGTGGTTAATTTTGAAGCGTTTTTCCATTTCCCAGCATATTTAAAGCACATCTTTCAGTTTGTCACATTTCCTGGCGTATTTTCCATATTTAGTGTTATAGAAACAAAGGCTTTTCGATTTCTTGGTAGTTTCCTTTAAATAGAATATTTCTTCTTTTAATTCCGCGATTTCATCCATAATGCCTGGATTTTAAAATTTTCGTTCGAATATGGTGTTTCATTTTCCATGCCTGCCATCATCCTGTCCGCTATTGCAGCCAATTCTTCCTTAGACTTTTCTTGAAAACTTGTGATTATGAGCTTAATATCCTTTGGGAGAGCTTCAATAAACTCGTGTCTCAAAAACCGTTGGTCTGTTAATTTGGCTTCTGTGAACGCCGTACTAATCTCTGAAGAAGTTGTTGTTAAATTAAATAATTACTAAATTATTAAATTGGATAATTTAAAATTTCAATAATTTTAAATTTCTAATTTTTCAATTTCTACAATTTAAAAAATGATTTAACATTTATATTATAATTTTTATAGATTCTTTAAAAATAAAACATTTTTATTATAAATATAATATACTGCAATTAATATAATTAATAAATGTGTTCAAAAATCGATAATTTCTATATTCTACTTGATGATGACAAGAAAAATGTCGAAATATATCGTAAAAAGAATGTTAGAGTGGTGCTTTCTTATAATAATAATTATTAGTATTATAACTACCGTTACATTTTCTATTATCGTAAGACTTTGTTATATATTATTATAAGTAAATATAAACATTAGACTTTAGAAGCCCATATTTTTGTTTATATTTTATAGTCAAATTTTATTTTCTTTAAAGATATATTTAATTTATTCCTCTTTTTACACTTTCAAACCCATCTAAAATAACTAACTATCCAAGTTGATGCGAATTTTAAATTGATTAAAACAAACAAATTAATAAAATATAAATAAAATTATGCGGCTAATAAAAATAATTAAATGAACAAATTAGATTTGAAACATGATTGATATGACATCATTTTTGTTAATTGGATTATTTACATTTCAGTCGCTACAAACAATAAACAACAAATAAAAGCAAATTTTTTAATGGTTTCAGTCCAGAATTCAGTTAAACTTTCCACCAGAAATTATTGTGGCTGATCATTAGTTTCAAACCTTTATTATTTTACAGTTATTTTTTGTTTTACTAATTACACCTTTACCTTCTTGATTACTTGAAACTTTTCAGTAACTGATTTTTCATGTCATTTAATTTGTAAGATATTTTTATACAGTTAAAATTTATGTTATAAATAAATATCAAAAAGTAACTTTTAATAATAGTAGGTCTTTCAAAATTACATAACAATAATAATAATAATAATAATAATAATAATAATAATAATAATAATAATAATAATAATAATAATAATAATAATAATAATAATAATAATAATAATAATAATATTAATAATAATAATAGTAATAATTATAATAATTTTAAAAGTTTAGACTAATAAAAATAATTTGTTAAATTATCTATTTTTGCCTATTTTAAAAGTTTTGTCTTTATTATGTCATTCATGTCATTAATTACCTTTTACTAATTCCACATTTATCAGTTTTAAGCATCTCACTAAATTGTGTCGCTTTAAATGTATGCTTTATTATCTAAAAAAAAATATTGCATTTTAAATTTCGTCCCCGATTTTTCATTTATTTAACAATTTTAATTTTATTTCATGAATTTCCCGTGCTTTATTGCCTATTCAAAATTTTCCAATTTTCATTTCTATTTTACGAAATGTATTTTTTGTCGACATAAAAAAATGAGTTCATTGACATTTTTTACTAAATAAATCATAACTTTAATCTCTAGAATATTACACAGTTAATATTAATTATATTTTTCGTTTATATTTTATTGTCTCATATATATATATATATATATATATATATATATATATATATATATATATATATATATATATATATATATATATATATATATATATATATATATATATATATATATATATATATATATATATATATATATATATATATATATATATATATAATATATATATATATATATATATATATATATATATATATATATATATATATATATATATATATATATATATAACATTAATTGTTTTTTAAACCTATTTATTATAAATTTTACAGAGAAATAAATGGTAAATTTATCCTTACATTTTCAATTATTATGAAATGAATATACGCAGTGAGCATGGGAAAGAAAACTACTATACTAATTACTCGAACTATCAATTAAAGATTTTCCTCAAAAAAGCACAAAAGAGCCGCGAATGAATAATTAGTTTTTACTAAATTCGGTTTGAGATTTCGATTTCTGGGAGGTTGAATGTTTAATTGTTCCTTTTCATGGGAATCTTTCATAGAGATCTATTGACGACTCTCGATTGTAATTTGAAAGGAAATTTACAATGAAATATTTTTTTGTTTGAAGTTTTGTAAGTAAAACTTTAATTATTGTTCATAATTTTGAAATTGAGGTTATGATTTTATTTCTATATAGCACAATTCCTTATCTTTAATCTTTGGAGTGCCAAATAAAATAAAGAAGTAAATGCAAATAATTTCCCATTTTGGGCTTGGAAATAGTAACAATACAAAACCTTTGGTAATCAAAGAGTTAATACTATAATTGTGACAAGTATTAAAAAACGTTTTGTTAAAAGCTCTTCTTGTTCTCGTTCTTTCTTTTCGTCTTTTCTGAAAAATCTGTCATTTGAAGAATAAAGTTTTATTGTACTTTCCAATAGCTTCTAACGTAACTCGATAATTGCATCAAAGGATATAGCGAGGAAAACAACTAAATTCAGGGACTTCATTAAGCGAAAGTTTTTCATTTATGACCTGCAATTTAAAACTAATAATGTTAACGTATTATTTACTCATTATTGCAAATTATTATTGAGTAGACAAAATCTTATCAATCTCTATTCCTGTAAACAAACATAAACATTGAATAATTATAAACAAATTTAAGAAAGTTGTAAAACAAATTGTAAACAAATGAATTTGAATAAAATAGGATATTTTGTTTGAATTCCTCGATATAAAAATAACTAAAGAATAACGCACATTTGTCTTAAATTAACTTTAATGGTGCCAAACTGTTTCAGTGTGAATTATTTTACCTGCATTATTCAACATAAATTAGTCCGGGCGGTTTTTGTCTTGGTATCATTTATCAAGTGGTAATTTATTCATAAAAAAATGAGAAATGTTTAATAATAATGATAATAATAATAATAATAATAATAATAAAATTATTATTATTATTATTATTATTATTATTATTATTATTATTATTATTTTTATTATTATTATTATTATTATTATTATTATTATTATTATTATTATTATTATTATTATTATTATTATTATTATTATTATTATTATTGTCATTATTGTCATTATTGTCATTATTGTCATTATTGTCCTAAAAGTACCAGAAAATGCCACTGAAAGATTTGTGTTATATAAATAAAAATATTGTTCATAAAACCAAAACAAAATGAAAATAAAAGAAATGCTTTTAAATAAAAATATTAATAATTTTTTAAAAGGTTTTGAATAAGAAATTAAAACAAAAGTTTTACTTAAGTCATCGCAGCATCCAGATTATCTTTATTAGTGAATGAGTTTAACATTAGTTTGAGTTTTACAAACAATAAAGTTCATTAAAACAATACAATTAAATCCTATTTAACAAAAATTGTCTAATTGTTAGTAGTAGTAGGATGTGTCACCTCCAGGACATGTCACCTCCAGGACACATATAGATAAGTAGGTCAATTAAAATTAAGTAGATCAAGTTAAAATTATGTAGGTCACGACTATATAGGTATTAAAATATGTAGGTCAAGTTACTTTAAATATATGTTACCTCCAGGACACTATATAAATAAATAAGTCAAATTAAGTAGGTCACGACTATATAGTTTATAAAAATATGTAGGTCAAGTTATTTTTAACATGTATCCCTATAATATATACATCATTCAAAAGATATTTGAGAGTAGAGTACAATGATCATACCTTCAAAGGTGTATGGTGAATCCCTAACCTTCAAAAGGTGCAAAACCCTCGAATTTTTTCAACTCTATAATACATGTCATTCAAAAGGTAATTGAGATGTGAGTATGATGGTCATACCCTCGAAGGTGAATGGTGGGTCCTCGGTCTTCAAAGGGTCAAAAACCTTCGAATTTTTTCAAACTTTATAATATATATATCAGTCGAAAGGTATTTGAGAGGTAAGTATGATGGTCATACCCTCGAAGGTGAATGGTGGGTCCTCGGTCTTCAAAGGGTCAAAAACCTTCGAATTTTTTTCAAACTTTATAATACTATATATAATCAGTCGAAAGGTATTTGAGAGGTCTATCTAATGGCTATACCCTCGAAGGTATATGGTGGGTCAATAACCTTCAAAGGGTGTCCAAAAATAAATATTTTTCAAATCATATAATATATATATCATTCAAAAGGACTTTTGATGGTGAGTTCGAAGGTCCAAGGGTCGAAGGGTCCAAGGTTCAAAAATTTTAAAACCTTATAATATACATATCAAACAAAAGGTATTTGAGATGGAAGTATCATGGTCATACTTTCAAAGGTTTATGAATGGTCCTGAACCTTCAAACCTTCAAAGGGTCCAAAACCTTTAAAAATTATACATATAGATATACATGTCAAATAAAAGGTAATACAAAGGTGAGTATGATGGTCATACCCTCAAAGGTCATACCACCGAAAGGGTCCAAGGTTCAAAATTTTAAAACCTTATAATATACATATCAAACGAAAGTTATTTGAGATGGAAGTATCATGGTTATACTTTCAAAGGTTTATGAATGGTCCTGAACCTTCAAACCTTCAAAGGGTCCAAAACCTTTAAAAAATTATACATATAGATATATACATGTCAAATAAACTTAATACAAAGGTGAGTATGATGGTCATACCCTCAAAGGTCATACCATCGAAAGGGTCCAAGGTTCAAAAAATTTTAAAACCTTATAATATACATATCAAACAAAAGGTATTTGAGATGTAAGTATCATGGTCCAAGTTTGAAGGTCAAAGAGTCTAAGGATCCAAGGTTTAAATTTTTCAAACCTTGTGATATACATATCAAACAAACGGAAATACAAAAGTACCCATCGATGACTCATTTATTTTTTGAACAAAGAAAATGACGCGCCCATGGGATTTATTATTTCAATAGTATTATATTATTTTGAAGATATTTTCAAAATTTAATATTATTATTATTATCATCATCAAGTTTTAATTAACAAGGTAATTTAAACAAAGACCATGACACAGCTGCTGAGTCATCAAGGTCGTTCTATTTTAGTAACAAAGACATCTATTTTTAGTAACATTTTGAATATATTTTTGTAACATTTTTGATCCGATCATTGATCCGATGACTCGCCAAGGTCGTTCTATTTTTAGTAACAAAGACATCTATTTTTGTTCCAGCGGTTTATTTTTGTTTTAATTATCGATTACGAAATAATTACTTTTTGTTTAAATCGTTGATTATATAACAATATTTTTTGTTTTAATTATTGAATACGTAATAATTTAATTTTGTTTAAATCGTTAATTATATAATAATATTTTTATTTTTGTTTTAATTATCGAATACGTAATAATTTAATTTTGTTTTAAATCGTTGATTATATGATTTTTTTTTGTTTTAATTATCGAATACGTAATAATATAAATTTATCATTATTATTGGGAAAGATATTAACGCCCGCGCGGAAGATGTTATTTTCAAAATTATTATTTTCAAAGTTTTAATCAATATTATTATTATTATTATATAGTCCGAGTTTATCCGACAAAATATTCTGTCCCCCTATGTGTATTTGTCGTAAGGGTACTGGTCACATTCAACATGTCGCAAGGGTATTAATATTATTATTATAATTATAACATATTATAACTTTATAATTATTATTTTATTATTTTCAAGGTCATATTATTATTTTTCAAAATATTATTATTTTCAAGGTCATATTATTATTTTTCGAAATATTATTATTTTCAAGGTCATATTATTATTTTTTTGAAATATTATTATTTTCAAGGTCATATTATTATTTTTCGAAATATTATTATTTTCAAGGTCATATCATTATTTTGTTCCTTATGTTTGAAAAACTGTAGTAGATGTCAGAGTTGTGGTGTCATAATCGATGAATTCATTCAGTGTATTTTTGAATAAATGTTGTAAAACTCCTATTTATTATTATTATTATTATTATTATTATTATTATTATTATTATTATTATTATTATTATTATTATTATTATTATTATTATTATTATTTTTATTATTATTATTTTCAAAGTTCTAATTATTATTTTAATTTAGAAGTTTCATTATTATTATTTACTTAAAATATTCATAAAACTTTATTTCTACGTCAATTACATGATTTTCAACATTTTCATCATTTGCATGATTATTTTAATAATTTTCTACATTTTCAATATTTTCACGATTTTCAACATTTTCATGATTATTTCAGAAACTTTTCATCGAATATTTTTCAAAGTATTATTTTCAAAGAATTATTTTCAAATTATTTTCAAAGTTTTTATCAATATTATTGTTATTATAATTACTACTATTATTATTATTTTTTGCGAAATTTTTATTATTTTATTTTCGATGTTTTATTATTATTTACTTCATAATTCATAATTCATAATTTTAACGTTTTCAATCATTTTCATCATTTTCAACATTTCATCATTTTCAATATTTTTACGATTTTCAACATTTTCAAGAACATTTTCATCATTTTCAACATTTTCATCATTTTCTATATTTTCATGATTTTTAACATTTTCATAATTTTCACGATTTTCAATATTTTCAGGATTATTATCTTCAAAATTCTTATTTTATTTATAAAATATTATTATTATCATTTTCAAAATTATTTTCAAATTTCTTATTATTTATTTTCAAAGTATATTATTATTATATATATACTCCTAGTCTATCCGACAAAATATTCTGTCCCCCTATGGGTAATGGTCGCAAGGGTATTAGTCATGCTTATTATTATTGTTATGATGTTACTTAGACATTTGAAGGTTCAACCATGGTTACAATTTCTACATTTTGAAAACGCTAATTTGATTGCTATCTCAATTTTTATAAATGTAAAAACAAAAGTAATTTAGTTATTAAGAAATTTATTTATTACTGATGATTTCTACAAGTATGAATATGAATGTGTAAATCACAAATCACTTTTGGTAACTTTATTATTTTGTCAATATATATGTCATTTATAGCAAGGAAAATAAAAAGGAAAAATTAAGTTCAACCTATTCCGAAGATAAGCGTTCATTGAAATTTTTTAACAACACAGTTGAAGATTTTATAAATAATTTAACTTACACTGATAAGGAAATCATAAATATTTTAAAAATTTTCAAACATTCCTCTATTGAATATTTGATTGATTTATTTAATTATGATAAATGCATTTTAAAGTTATTTAATGTATTTAGAAAAAACAGAAAAAACTGAATGAATACTTTTGGAGTTGCATGTATTTAAGGTTGAAACCGAGATATAGTAGATTGATTTATGAATGGATAGCAAAAGCCGATTTGATTGAAAATAAGCTAACGGAAAAAACTGAACGATGTTAAGAAAAGTTTCGGTTTTGTATTTACCGTGTGGTCACGTAATTGTTTGTTCTAAGTGTCACGAGAAGAATGTTCACAATTGTCAAGCCTGTTCAACACGGATTAATGAATATCATACTATATACATGTAAGTTCTCAATACAAATCAATACAATATCAAAGTCAAATGAATTATTACCATACATAATGACGGCACTATAATGTAGAAAATTTTCAAACATTGAATAATATGAAATCATCTTTGTAATTAAATATATTGGGCGCAAATACCAAATGTTGATGATATGATGGAATGGTTTGGTATTTATAATATTATTTTAGATTATTCAGAATGAAATATACCCATGAGTTCATCAAAATGGAAAAAGATCTTCGCAAAAACCATGAAGATGCTGGAAAAGCAGAAGAAACCCTAACCAATATTTTAAAGTTGCCATTATATGTTACAGTAGTATTGGTTATTATTGTTTCGTAAATAAATGTTTTAATTTGTTTTTATAAATTTATTGTTTTATTTTAATACCTTTTGATTAAAACACATTCATTTTGTTTTAATATTAGTATTAATTTTTTAAATAGTGTTATTTATATATATGGAAATTTACAATTATATATACAATTATATATTATATACAATTATATTTACAATTATATTTACAATTATTATAAATCATAATGATGCTTTTTCTTTTGTCCATTGATCTCCTCTGATATTACTGCCATAATCATCTTCGACAAAATGCAAAGATAATATTTCTAGTGTCTTTGTTAATCATGCCCATTTATTGCAAAGTCTTTGTTAATTATGCACTTGTATTGCAAATTTATTAGTCATACAATTATATTATTTTTTCATGCCCCTGACATAATATTATTATTTATTATTATTATTATTATGATTATTTTATTTAACAATACCATATAGCAAATTTTTAGGCAATTTAGTGAAAGGTTATTTTTAAATATATCGATTTCTTAAGTAAAATATTTCCAGATAAATTTACCAATTTAGTTAGAAATCCCTGGTTTTTGGCTGTACCATTTAATTAAAATATTCTAGGATTCATAACAAATATTTTGATATAGTTGATACATATACCAATTATTTCAATTATTTAACTAGAAACATAACTGAATTTTTAGATAATATAGTATTTTTGTGTATTTTTTAGTTGATTTATAAATATTATCTGACATTTTGATGTGTTTGACAACAAATTAATCAATAAAAACCATAGCATATTGTAAGTTTTTATATATAGTCTGAATTTATCCGACAAAATATTCTGTCCTCTTATGTGTATTTGTCGTAAGGGTACTGGTCACATGTCGCAAGGGTATATTAATTAAGGCATATGTATATTAGTTAAAAATTCTTAGGTAATTTAGTGAGAAATGCATGGTCATTAATATATTCATTGATAATTTTGGTAGAAAGTTTTTATCATTTGAAGTAAATTTCTGTCTTTGTTCAAGTCAAAAAGGAGTCATAATAGAAACATGATCATTTGGTTATCATTTAACAAATTAAGTTGCTTATTAATTAGAAATATAGGGTTACAATTCTTTTCTAATTTAATGAGATGATCATTGGGTGTAATATATCTTTGTGAGAAATATATGGTTAACATTTTTAAACAGGGATTTATTTTGAGTAACTTTTACCAAAACAGGGATATTTTGTGCAAATAATTTAAGAATATTGGTTAACTTTGTCATTTTTAGTCATTTAAAATAATATTTAACAAAGGTAATTTAGCAAAATATCATTGAAAGATTTATCCATCC
This sequence comes from Schmidtea polychroa, assembly GCA_959609185.1. NCBI lineage: Eukaryota > Metazoa > Platyhelminthes > Tricladida > Dugesiidae > Schmidtea > Schmidtea polychroa. The sequence goes on along the minus strand of CAUHTR010001514.1, from coordinate 57,538 downwards.
GATAACAATATTCCTTCAATAGATTTTACCTTTATTCAACCGATTTAATTTCTAGAAATCTAATTAAAATCATAAAATTCCTTCAATAAAGATCAATTTTCTTTAGCTGTTGTCGATTTCCAACTTTTAAGTCAATATTTCTCAAGTTTTGTCACTGATGTCCCCACAATGAATAAAATAACTTCTTAAATAAAATAATTTAAAGCAATAACCTTTGATATCATTCCCAATTAATTCTAAATATTTCAAATATTCCATTTTCAAAACCAAGTAAATAGATCATTAACCCTAAACGACTTAATAAAACATTGGATAATTAATAAAAACTTGTTCTAAAACATAAATCTAAATAACTGTGCAATAACATTCATCACGACCTAATAAACCTCTAAAACGATATAATTTCACTGGAATTATTATTAATTCATAGCTGACTATTTGCCTTGAAAATTTGATATTTTACCAATAAGAACATTGTCGATTTAAATAGAGATTTCAAAACATGTCCACCTTAACCGATCCCTCACCAAATATTTCTACCCTTTAAATACCCCCTTAAAAATCATATATTACCATCTTAACTGAACCTTCACTAAATCCAACCGACTTTAATATATCAGCCCTTTAATATATCAATTCTCTTAAAATCTATAGGAAATTCTTCAAAATATGAATTTTATTTAATTGTTACAGACATTCTTCCATTGAAATAATTTAGTATCTAAATTCATGTAGTAAGAACCCACTAAAAGATCAAAATTCACTAAAATCAATATTTTCTACAAATATTTCACCACATTTACCATCAAATACCTAACTAGAGATGAAATATATTGATTGATCATAATTCTTCATCGATTCAGCCAATTATATAGCAATTATAACATGATATATCTTTCAAAATCACAAATTTCAGTATATTTTACAAAAATTTTCAAGTAGAATTTCAAATATATCATGATGATAAAATTAGCTGGTTTCAACTTTAGATTTTCAATATTTAAAAGTTCATCAATATTCTTTGGAAATATATGAAAAAACTAATTTAGTCAAATTCAATATCATTACAAAGTCATCATAAAAATTAAATAATAATCACTTGATTATTGTAAAAACTCTAATTATTAACCTAACTGTCATTAAAAATAATTTTTATTTAAAATTAAATTTAAAAACAAGTCAATAAAATATAGCAAATTATCAAGAAATTAATTAAATTTGTCTTAGAATTAACACTAAAACCTTAATTTTTTAAATATTCTTTCAATTATTCACAAAACATGTTAGTAATAATGTTAGTAAAATCCCGCTAACTCTAAAAATTTACCAATGAATTTAATGCCAAATAATAACCAAATATTTGACTAAATAAAATCATTAAAACACACCAGTACCTTTACGACCAGTACCCTTACGACCAGTACTTATTGTGAACAGTACCCATAGAGGGAGAACATATCTTGTCGGATAAACTCAAAGTATATATAATAAACGAATTAATAATAACTCCATCAAATTGAATCAGTCAAATTATCACAAATTTTGATAAAAAAATCTTATTCTAAAATGGTAAGAAGCGTAAAGTCGAAAGATAATTTTAATAACACAGATAAAATTAACAATATTATTCTCAGGTGGTAAGAATCTTTAGTTTTGAGTCTATTATCCCTCTATTATCATTGATTACTTGGTGTTTTCATATATTTAAGTAAAGCTAATGCTGGGTATGTGTTCTGACACACTTTGTTTCCTTCTTAACTTTGAGAGATCATTTTAATTGAAAAGAGTAATGTATCTTAAATTATCTTTTAGAATATTTGTTTTTGAAATATTTAATGTAAAATAGTAAATATAATAATTATTAATTCAATATTAAAGTATTTAATCCACAAATGAAAACATACATAACAAATGGTATTTAACTAAGCAATTATGATAAATTCATATTTTAAATTGTGATTAACTCCTTTAATATTGAATTAATAATTATTATATTTACTATTTTACATTAAATATTTCAAAAACAAATATTCTAAAAGATAATTTATAGATACATTACTCTTTTCCAATTAAAATGATCTCTCAAAGTTAAGAAGGAAACAAAGTGTGTCAGAACACATACCCAGCATTAGCTTTACTTAAATATATGAAAACACCAAGTAATCAATGATAATAGAGGGATAATAGACTCAAAACTAAAATATTCTTACCACCTGAGAATAATATTGTTAATTTTATCTGTGTTATTAAAATTATCTTTCGACTTTACGCTTCTTACCATTTTAGAATAAGATTTTTTATCAAATTTGTGATAATTTGACTGATTCAATTTGATGGAGTATTATTAATTCGTTTTATTATATATACTTTGAGTTTATCCGACAAGATATGTTCTCCTCTATGGGTACTGTCACAATAAGTACTGGTCGTAAGGGTAATGGTCGTAAAGGTACTGGTGTGTTTTAATGATTTTATTAGTCAAATATTTGGTTATTATTTGGCATTAAATTCATTGGTAAATTTTAGAGTTAGCGGGATTTTACTAACATTATTACTAACATGTTTTGTGAATATTGAAAGAATATTTAAAAAATTAAGGTTTTAGTGTTAATTCTAAGACAAATTTAATTAATTTCTTGATAATTTGCTATATTTTATTGACTTGTTTTTAAATTTAATTTTAAATAAAAATTATTTTAATGACAGTTAGGTTAATAATTAGAGTTTTTTACAATAATCAAGTGATTATTATTTAATTTTTATGATGACTTTGTAATGATATTGAATTTGACTAAATTAGTTTTTTCATATATTTCCAAAGAATATTGATGAACTTTTAAATATTGAAATCTAAAGTTGAAACCAGCTAATTTTATCATCATGATATATTTGAAATTCTACTTGAAAATTTTTGTAAAATATACTGAAATTTGTGATTTTTGAAAGATATATCATGTTATAATTGCTATATAATTGGCTGAATCGATGAAGAATTATGATCAATCAATATATTTCATCTCTAGTTAGGTATTTGATGGTAAATGTGGTGAAATATTTGTAGAAAATATTGATTTTAGTGAATTTTGATCTTTTAGTGGGTTCTTACTACATGAATTTAGATACTAAATTATTTCAATGGAAGAATGTCTGTAACAATTAAATAAAATTCATATTTTGAAGAATTTCCTATAGATTTTAAGAGGAATTGATATATTAAAGGGCTAATATATTAAAGTCGTTGGATTTAGTGAAGGTTCAGTTAAGATGGTAATATATGATTTTTAAGGGGGTATTTAAAGGGTAGAAATATTTGGTGAGGGATCGGTTAAGGTGGACATGTTTTGAAATCTCTATTTAAATCGACAATGTTCTTATTGTAAAATATCAAATTTTCAAGGCAAATAGTCAGCTATGAATTAATAATAATTCCAGTGAAATTATATCGTTTTAGAGGTTTATTAGGTCGTGATGAATGTTATTGCACAGTTATTAGATTTATGTTTTAGAACAAGTTTTTATTAATTATCCAATGTTTTTATTAAGTCGTTTAGGGTTAATGATCTATTTACTTGGTTTTTGAAATGGAATATTTGAAATATTAGAATTAATTGGGAATGATATCAAAGGTTATTGCTTTAAATTATTTTATTTAAGAAGTTATTTTATTCATTGTGGGGACATCAGTGACAAAACTTGAGAAATATTGACTTAAAAGTTGGAAATCGACAACAGCTAAAGAAAATTGATCTTTATTGAAGGAATTTTATGATTTTAATTAGATTTTCTAGAAATTAAATCGGTTGAATAAAGGTAAAATCTATGAAGGAATATTGTTATCGGATGGATATAAATCTTTCAATGATATTTTGCTAAATTACCTTTGTTAAATATATTTTTAAATGACTAAAAATGACAAAGTTAAACCAATATTCTTAAATTATTTGCACAAAATATCCCTGTTTGGTAAAAGTTACTCACAATAAATCCCTGTTTAAAAATGTTAACCATATATTTCTCACAAAGATATATTACACCCAATGATCATCTCATTAAATTAGAAAAAGAATTGTAACCCTATATTTCTAATTAATAAGCAACTTAATTTGTTAAAGATAACCAAATGATCATGTTTCTATTATGACTCTTTTTTGACTTGAACAAAGACAGAAATTTACTTCAAATGATAAAAACTTTCTACCAAAATTATCAATGAATATATTAATGACCATGCATTTCTCACTAAATTACCTAAGAATTTTTAACTAATATACATATGCCTTAATTAATATACCCTTGCGACATGTGACCAGTACCCTTACGACAAATACACATAAGAGGACAGAATATTTTGTCGGATAAATTCAGACTATATATAAAAAACTTACAATATGCTATGGTTTTTATTGATTAATTGTTGTCAAACACATCAAAATGTCAGATAATATTTATAAATCAACTAAAAAATACACAAAAATACTATATTATCTAAAATTCAGTTATGTTTCTAGTTAAATAATTGAAATAATTGGTATATGTATCAACTATATCAAAATATTTGTTATGAATCCTAGAATATTTTAATTAAATGGTACAGCCAAAAACCAGGGATTTCTAACTAAATTGGTAAATTTATCTGGAAATATTTTTACTTAAGAATCGATATATTTTAAAATAACCTTTCACTAAATTGCCTAAAAATTTGCTATATGGTATTGGTTAAATAAATAATCATAATAATAATAATAATAAATAATAATATTATGTCAGGGCATGAAAAATTAATATAATTGTATGACTAATAAATTTTGCAATACCAAGTGCATAATTAACAAAGACTTTGCAACTTAAATGGCATGATTAACAAAGACACTAGAAATATTATCTTTGCATTTTGTCGAAGATGATTATGGCAGTAATATCAGAGGAGAATCAATGGACAAAAGAAAAGCATCATTATGATTTATAATAATTGTAAATATAATTGTAAATATAATTGTATATAATATATAATTGTATATATAATTGTAAATTTCCATATATATAAATAACACTATTTAAAAATTAATACTAATATTAAAACAAAATGAATGTGTTTTAATCAAAAGGTATTAAAATAAAACAATAAATTTATAAAAACAAATTAAAACATTTATTTACGAAACAATAATAACCAATACTACTGTAACATATAATGGCAACTTTAAAATATTGGTTAGGGTTTCTTCTGCTTTTCCAGCATCTTCATGGTTTTTGCGAAGATCTTTTTCCATTTTGATGAACTCATGGGTATATTTCATTCTGAATAATCTAAAATAATATTATAAATACCAAACCATTCCATCATATCATCAACATTTGGTATTTGCCGCCCAATATATTTAATTACAAAGATGATTTCATATTATTCAATGTTTGAAAATTTTCTACATTATAGTGCCGTCATTATGTATGGTAATAATTCATTTGACTTTGATATTGTATTGATTTGTATTGAGAACTTACATGTATATAGTATGATATTCATTAATCCGTGGTTGAACAGGCTTGACAATTGTGAACATTCTTCTCGTGACACTTAGAACAAACAATTACGTGACCAACACGGTAAATACAAAACCGAAACTTTTCTTAACATCGTTCAGTTTTTTCCGTTAGCTTATTTTCAATCAAATCGGCTTTTGCTATCCATTCATAAATCAATCTACTATATCTCGGTTTCAACCTTAAATACATGCAACTCCAAAAGTATTCATTCAGTTTTTTCTGTTTTTTCTAATACATTAAATAACTTTTAAAATGCATTTATCATAATTAAATAAATCAATCAAATATTCAATAGAGGAATGTTTGAAAATTTTTAAAATATTTATGATTTCCTTATCAGTGTAAGTTAAATTATTTATAAATCTTCAACTGTGTTGTTAAAAATTTTCAATGAACGCTTATCTTCGGAATAGGTTGAACTTAATTTTTCCTTTTTATTTTCCTTGCTATAAATGACATATATTGACAAAATAATAAAGTTACCAAAAGTGATTTGTGATTTACACATTCATATTCATACTTGTAGAAATCATCAGTAATAAATAAATTTCTTAATAACTAAATTACTTTTGTTTTTTACATTTTATAAAAATTGAGATAGCCAATCAAATTAGCGTTTTCAAAATGTAGAAATTGTAACCATGGTTGAACCTTCAAATGTCTAAGTAACATCATAACAATAATAATAAGCATGACTAATACCCTTGCGACCATTACCCATAGGGGGACAGAATATTTGTCGGATAGACTAGAGTATATATATAATAATAATATACTTTGAAAATAAATAATAAGAAATTTGAAAATAATTTTGAAAATGATAATAATAATATTTTATAAATAAAATAAGAATTTTGAAGATAATAATCCTGAAAATATTGAAAATCGTGAAAATTATGAAAATGTTAAAAATCATGAAAATATAGAAAATGATTGAAAATGTGAAAATGATGAAAATGTTCTTGAAAATGTTGAAAATCGTAAAAATATTGAAAATGATGAAATGTTGAAAATGATGAAAATGATGAAAACGTTAAAAATTATGAATTATGAATTATGAAGTAAATAATAATAAAACATCGAAAATAAAATAATAAAAATTTTCGCAAAAAATAATAATAATAGTAATAATTATAATAACAATAATATTGATAAAAACTTTGAAAATAATTTGAAAATAATTCTTTGAAAATAATACTTTTGAAAATATTCGATGAAAAGTTTCTGAAATAATCATGAAAATGTTTGAAATCGTGAAAATATTGAAAATGTAGAAAATTATTAAAATAATCATGCAAATGATGAAAATGTTGAAATCATGTAATTGACGTAGAAATAAAGTTTTATGAATATTTAAGTAAATAATAATAATGAAACTTCTAAATTAAAATAATAATTAGAACTTTGCAAATAATAATAATAAAATATATAATAATATAATAATAATAATAATAATAATAATAATAATAATAATAATAATAATAATAATAATAAATAGGAGTTTTACAACATTTATTTCAAAATACACTGAATGAGATTCATCGATGTATGACACCACAACTCTGACATCTACTACAGTTTTTCAAACATAAGGAACAAATAATGATATGACCTGAAAATAATAATATTTCGAAAAATAATAATATGACCTTGAAAATAATAATATTTCGAAAAATAATAATATGACCTTGAAAATAATAATATTTCGAAAAATAATAATATGACCTTGAAAATAATAATATTTTGAAAAATAATAATATGACCTTGAAAATAATAAAATAATAATTATAAAGTTATAATAATGTTATAATTATAATAATAATATTAATACCCTTGCGACATGTTGAATGTGACCAGTACCCTTACGACAAATACACATAGGGGGACAGAATATTTTGTCGGATAAACTCGGACTATATAATAATAATAATAATATTGATTAAAACTTTGAAAATAATAATTTTGAAAATAACATCTTCCGCGCGGGCGTTAATATCTTTCCCAATAATAATGATAAATTATATTATTACGTATTCGATAATTAAAACAAAAAAAAATCATATAATCAACGATTTAAACAAAATTAAATTATTACGTATTCGATAATTAAAACAAAAATAAAAATATTATTATATAATTAACGATTTAAACAAAATTAAATTATTACGTATTCAATAATTAAAACAAAAAATATTGTTATATAATCAACGATTTAAACAAAAAGTAATTATTTCGTAATCGATAATTAAAACAAAAATAAACCGCTGGAACAAAAATAGATGTCTTTGTTACTAAAAATAGAACGACCTTGGCGAGTCATCGGATCAATGATCGGATCAAAAATGTTACAAAAATATATTCAAAATGTTACTAAANGATAGTTCGATAAATTTCTACAAAGTTATGAAATATTTATAATATCGTAAAAAAATAATAAAAAATATTACAAAGTAATAAAATAATGAGATGAGTCAAAAAAAGTAATAACATTTTTCATCAAATTGCAACAACGTAAACACATATTTCGGAGATATTTGAACAGTTGTAAAATATTTATCAAATTGTAACTAAAATAATCAAAATATTGCAACAAAGTAATAAAATAATGTTGTGGATTGCAACAAAATAATACATTATTTCGAAGATTGGCAACAAATTAAAAAAGAATATTGTAATAATTGCGAAGTCTTTCAATAAATTACAACAAAGTAATAACATATTTCGGAACAATTTCAACAGTTGCAAAATATTTAAGCAAATTGTAACAAGATTATAAAAATATTACAACAAAGTAATAAAATAATGTAAGTAAATTGCAATAAAGTTATTTCAATGAATGGCAACAAATTAAAAAGAATATTGTAATAAATTGTGAAACCTTTCATTAAATTACAAAAAATGAAAACATATTTCAGTAAATTTAGATAAAGTTATGAAATATTTATCATATCGCATTATAATATTAATAATGTTTTTTATTTATCATATTAATAAAAAACATTACAACATAGTAATAAAGTATTTAAGTAAATGACAAAAACTAATAAATGATTTTACGAAATTGCAACACAGTTATAAAATATTTATCTAAACGTAACAAAATAATAAAAACATTACAACAAAGTTATAAAATATTTAAACAAATTGTAACAAGATTATAAAAATATTGAAACAAAGTAATAAAATAATGAGATGAATTACAACAAAGTAATAACACTTTTCATGAAATTGTAACCAAATAATAAGATATTTCGGAAAGGATTTGTGTATTACACACAAAACAAGATGCATTATTTTTAACCAATCCATTTTATAGAAAATTAAATTTTATCTATATATTATATGAATAAAATCCTAAGAAAAGTACGTTAACTGTATGAAAAATACAAATTTATCATAAAATATGTGTGTATTACACACAAAACAAGATACATAATTTTTGGTCAAGCTATTTTATAGAAAATTAAATTTTATCTATAAATTTTATCTATAAATTTTATTTATAAATTTTATCAATAAAATCCCAAATAAATTACGCTAACCGCATGAAAAATACAAATTTATCGTAAAACATGTGTGTATTATATACAAAGTGACAAACTGAAATTGTAATTTCACCATTTTGTAGAGAATTAAATTCTGCCTATAGATGGTTACACTTAAATCCCGATCGAGCAAAAAAAGAGAAATTACCGTAGAGTAGGGTAACATGTGGACCCGGGTATAACCTAATATGTCTTTATTACATCATCGATGACGTCATATGTCTTTGTTCCCGGGTCCACGAGTTACCCTACTCTAGGTTTTTTCTCTTTTTTGAAATTATTGACTGATCGGTTGTTCTCAGATAAAATTTTTTCGGTAATCGGGAAAGTCAAGGATGAGAGTAAACGAAAACAATATAAAGAATGCAAATCGAAACAACCACTTTAACAATTAAATGTGTAATTTATGTGAATAATAAAATATATATTGTGAATAATTTGACTTAGTTAATTAAAATGTGTTTTATCCTTTAAAAATTCATTTGTCTGATTAGTTATCATAATTAGTTTCAAGTAAGAATTATTATTTTCATGAAAAACATTTTTTTTCTGAAAAATTAATACCCAGTTTATCTAAATTAACTCGGCGTTATTTTATAATAAATCGAATATTTACTACTTAAAATTTTGTTCAAATTGAAATATTCTTGTTATAATTTAAGTTCTTGGTTTAAAATGTTTAAAAAAAATTAATTATAAAAGAAAAAAAAATAATAATTATTATAAAATATTATTATTATAAGAACTTTTATTTCTTCCAATTTCACCACTGATTACTTTTTCCATTGAATTTATTAAAAAGAGAGTTTAAAGACTATAAATTAGTAATACATCGATGTTTGTTGATACTCACGAATTTTCGGCACTGCCTTTTTCAAGTCTTGAAAAAGGCAGTGCCGAAAATTCGTGAGTATCAACAAACATCGATATATTACTGATTTATAGTCTTCAAACTCTATTTTTAATAAAATATTAATAAATAAATACAATAACAATATTAATTAAAATTAAAATTTATTAAGGATTTAAACCGCAGAAAAAAAATAATAATAAAAAAATTAAAATAAAAATTCAATAACTTAAGTAATTAAAATAATTAATTAATAAAATTATAATAAAATAACTAAATAGAAGTAATTAAATAAAATTTGAAAAAAATACATGAAACGATTGGTCTACATTTGATCTTGACATATTTCATGACCTTGAACTTGAAAGTGGGTTGGAGTCCTTCCTACATACTAAATAAATCTCATACTAAATAATCATACAACAAAATATCTCAAAATCAAAACATTTTCCCCCACTATACGAAAGAAAAATCCCTTTCAATCCATTTTAATTCTGAATAAAATTTTGTTGAAATCTCTTCATAAGCTGATGATCCGGAAGAAAATGTGTTCCAAATGTTTCCAGAATAATATTAAAATTGAAAATAGGAAAATTAAACCTATTAAATTAATAAATCTAATTCCATTTGTTTAATTGAATAATGGTTTCGAATTTCGACAAAAAAAACATTAGTAAAATACATGAAGAAAAAAGGTTTAATTATATATAATTATGATGTGTATATGAACTGCATTGCATTTCCCAGTCTAACAATTATTATAATTATATATTTTTTGTTTATATACTCATGACAGATTCATAGGATCAATGTCATGACTTTTATACAATTTTATTCAATTGAAACAAAATTAAAGGAGTTCTATAAATTTAAGGTAATTATTAAAATAGTTTAGTAAAGATTATTATTATTATTATTATTATTATTATTAACTCATTATCAAAATTTTATTCTTTAACACTGTCATTTTCATTTCACCGTCTGCATTGCTGCTATCAATCCAAGGAAGAGCTTCGATAAGTATTTCCTCATTGCAAACCGTGTTTTCATTTATCGCTTTCGAAGCTTTCATCTTACTGTGCTCAACAACACTTGAATTGTCGAATAATAAAAATCGACACTTTCTACATTTGAATTGAACTAGATCTTTTGAAGATGTTTGAAAATCAGTCATTAAACAGGGAGGAGGAGGATTTGCATTATATGATCTCTTGGATGAATCAGCATTTGAAGATGTTTGAAAATCAATCATTAAACAGGGAGGAGGAGGATTTGCATTATATGATCTCTTGGATGAATCAGCATTTGAAGATGTTTGAAAATCAATTCCACATGTATTTCGTTGGTGTCCAGACATAATGAATTAAACCAATTTAATATTTAAATTGTATTAGTGATAATCTATCCAATATCCAAATATCGACAGTTTATTATTATTATTATTATTATTATTATTATTATGATTATTAGTATTATTATTATTATTATTATTATTATTATTATTATTATTATTATTATTATTATTATTATTATTATTATTATTATTATTATTATTATTATTATTATTATTATTATTATTTTTATTATTATTATTATAACAAAAATTATAATAATAAATGTTTATTGAAATATTAGGACTTCATCTAGAAATATAATTGCATATGTTATGTGTGAAAGAAATAAAGGTAATTGTATTAATTGTTATTATATTTTGATTGAGTAATTTACACAAGCAAAACAATGGGATAAATTCCTTGAATGTCATCATCTATAATAATTGTTATAAAACTGGAGAATGTAAAGAGAAATATAACAATTCCATGTTAATAATGCAAAAAAAGATATTCTAGGCTGGGTTTCTCTAACTGTTAAAATTCTTAATTTCAACATAAAATCATTAATAAAATTTCAAGAAATTTTTGGCGAAAATTTTCATTAGTTTTTTTTCGTAAATGGTTGCCGGTGTTTGAGAATGGGAATTAAATGTCACTTTAAAGTCAAATTTTTCTTTGAGTTAAAAGATTAATTATAAAAAGTTTTCATTGGTTGCATCTGTAAAAGATTTCCTGGAGAATTATTCCAGGTTAATTTCACACTTTTCCACTTTATTGTTTTCTTAATGAAAAAGCCGATTTACAAATAAAAGAATTAAAATCAACATCATAAATGATTGAATTTAAATAAATGTAATAAAAATTTTAAATTATAAAAAAATAATATTCTATTTTTTTAAATTTTATATTATTAATTTTATTATTTTTATTAACTAAAATTTTAAAATTTTTTTTAAAATTTTTTTTCCAGATTTTTTTTGATAATCGATAATAAAGATTTTTCAAAGTTTTATCATTTAGAACTTATTATTATAAAAAGTAATTAATTTTAATATAATATTTAAAATAATATTTTATATATATATTTTAAAAATTCATTTATTTTCTTAAACTAATTAATTTTCCGGAAATAAAATAAGTGACGCCTTTTACTGATTTAATATCATCACTTTTTTATAATATTAATTTAATAAATATTTTATTATTATTGTTGTTATTATTATTATTATTATTATTATTATTATTATTATTATTATTATTATTATTATTATTATTATTATTATTTTTATTATTATTATAATTATTATTATCATTATTATTTTAATAATTAATATTCATTTATTTTAATTGAAATGAAATTTAATATGAAATTTAATATTTTTTTAAATTGTTTAATATCGTTGAAAATATGTCTTGAAAATCATATTTTGACAGCGGATTCTCCATTTATGGAACTTTCTTCTTACATAATGTTTAGATTTTGAATTTTGATTGCTATTATAAGTCGTATTGCAGCTTCAAGTAATATTTTTTATATTTTATTCTTGTATTATTTATTTTTTTATAAATCAAAAATCTTCCGGAGAATATTATAAAATGATATGTGCTAATCAGATTGATCAACCCCTTTCATATATTTATTGTACTCTACAACAGATTCAGTCTTGAGTTCTGTTTTTCCTGACGGAGTCGTGAAATCTATATTTTTTTATATTATAGGTGAATCTCAGTGGAGTTTGATGTAATTGCTTTCTATTTTACTCTTTCTATTATATAAAGAAAATGTAGTGATAATTTAATGGGAGCAAAGGAGCGAAGTGAGAAAGGGGCATCACAAAATATTTGAAAAATCCTAAAAACAATCTATCCAGTACTGTCAATCAGGGAGACAATGTCTTAATATACATAATAATAGTCAGCTGGTTACTGCTTTCTTCAGTTCTTTTATCGATGAATAATTAAATTTGTAACGTATTTTGTATAAAACAAATATTTCCCAAATGCTTCAATCATTTCAATAATATCCACCTACCATTATTTTGTTATATGTTCCTTAAAGCCTATTTGATATTTCACGAAGTTCAAGTTTTCATAATTGCCCACCTGGGGCTGGAATTATCCAAGGGAATAATGAATTTTGGTCAAAACAACTTCTCTTTTCACAATTTCTCAGTCCAATGCAATATACTTCAACAGATTAATTATCATTATAAAACATTAAACAAATGTCAAATAGAAAATCATCGATTTCATTGGTCATTTAGTAATTACAAAATCATATGTGAGTTATCCAATTAAAAATCTTAATTTATTCATTTTTAGAAATAAATCAAATGAAACTTCATGGAATACAATCGGATATTTCGTTACCTACATTTATTTTACGTTTAAATAATTATATAATCAACTTTTATTCCTAGTGAATGGTTTTTGTCAATTATTGTAAATGTTAGGCGCAATCAAATTGTAATATTTTATTAAAATAATTAAATTCAAATTCTCAAAGTTTGTAATATTGAAACAACTTTTGCATCTGTACTTTTAACATTAATATTACAATTGGCTACAAATAATTTTAATTGTTTTTAAAATAAAATATACAAACTTGAATTATGTAACTATAATTAATTTAATTTAATTAATTTTAATTAAGTCATAAAACTCGCTATTTTAACTTAATGTTTTCATTACTGCCAGTATATTTCTATATTAATTGTTTTAATTGACAATGAAATTTTTTCTTTTACAATTGAAAAATCTTTTGGTATCCGACAATGACACTTAATCTGTTAAAATAAAGTTCAAAATTAAATTTATTTTTCTATATTTTAAAAAATTGCCAATATTATATATAAATACAAAATAATAAATATGTAAATAAGTAAATTATTAAATTAGTACTACCAAAATCCAATAATTCGGAAGAGATAAATAATTAATATATAATTTCTAAATTAAAATACTAATCAGAATAACAACTTAATTGTAAACATTTTACTGACAAATTATAAATAAAATATTAATTAAAAATTTTATTCTTCTCCATTTTTTTCAGCTACACTTTGCATATATATATATTAGACAATTTATTATTTAAACAATAATTCATTTTTCTTTTCTATAAAATGTTGTCTTTTAGATTATAATTCGTTGAATAATAATAAATATTATTTAAATATTGAGGTTATAAAAATAGTTTACAAAGTAAAATTAAGGTTTAAGACCTCAAAGAGGCCTCGTTAAATGTTATAAATTTTTTATTAACGGTTAAAAAATCTTGAAAAATTTCCTGTTTTTATTATAAATCTTGATGTTTTTTGAAATGAGCAATGTTCGAGAATTTATATTTAATTGTTTTAATAAATGAAGTGACACACAAAAAAATTCAATTTCCAATGCCATGTCGCATAATGAAAGAGAATCTTTAATTCCCAATCAGTTGGAGAAATTCGTCGTTTCAATTAAATTTTCTATGTACAGTTATTTGGAAATTTAATTGTCTAATTATAAAAACTTATAATAAATATCCAGAAATTATGTTTCATAGAATATTTATTGGTTAATTTAAACAAAAAAACGCAAATAAAATTTAATTGCCAAATTGTAAAAAAGATTTATTAGAATAAACTTGTCATAGATTTGCAGTTTTTCGATTATTTGTATTTTTCTCTATATATATAAGATATAAGATTTAAACAAAATATTTTATTTTTTGATTCAAACCAAATATTTTTAAAATAAGTATATTTGGAAGACATGGAACGATGATGCAGAATGATAAATGATTATATATGTAATAAAGAAAATCTAAAAACATTATAAAATTCAAGGTCAATTACAATAAAAAACCTTTCTTTAATTACCACAGTAAAACAATTTTAAGTTGACATTTTTTAATTTTAAATATTCCCGGCATTTTGTTTAAATCTCTCTTAGAGACCAAGATAATTTATGGAATTATTACAACAAATTATTTTTGAAACGAAATTAGAAACAAATCAAAGACTTCAAAGTCCGAAATATAATTACGCAAATAAATCACAAAATCGGGTCTAGAATTCATTATCCCCTTATATAGAATTCCTAATTCAATTAACACCGAAAATGACAATAAAAAAAACATTAAATCATTTTACCCTTTGCCCAAAAACAAAAATAATCGACTCATTCCATTTTTTTCAATTGAATTATTTTTTCTTAATGACTTTGTGGAGAAATGAATTTTAGTGGAGATTTCGAGTTGACTTATTTTCTACTCTATTTACTCTTGCATTTTTCTCTTTATTCAATTACTTGATATGCAAATCATAAAATTTTAATGAAATATTTCATCTATATTTGCTACTGTTGATAGTTTTGTCTGTATTTCTAGCGTAAAACCCCAATGAGATTTTGGATTTAGATTAAATATTTATCGTCTGTATTAAGATTATTATTCTCCCAATAAAGTCGGCAGTGTTTTTATTGAAAAAAATCTGAAAAACAGCCAATAATATTTGTTTTTGGATGATTTTAATATTGTGTAATTGTATTATTTCATTAAAAACCCCATTTGAACATCATTTCTACAGTATTTATTAACAGGTTCACAATCATCATCATCATCAAGAAAGAAATAAAAATAATATATATTTGTAAATAATTATTCAAACAAATTATAATATTCATAAACCAAATTACATTTTTAAAATATTTTTTAAACATACAAAATCTATGTGGGTGTAATGACACATACATTGGAGAGAACTTCCCGTCATCTCTTTGTATTCGAGCTCGAGAACATTGTAGACCGAAGGCATTGACTAATATTAGTGAGCACAATAAGGGCTGTAAGAGTAAAATAGGTATGTCTGATTTTAAAGTTTTATTTAAAAATTTCGATAATTATTGGGAACGTGTGATTTGTGAGGCGTTATTGATTAAGTCATTAAATCTGAAAACTTAATGTGCAGAATGCAGTGAATACTTGTGTTTTAAATGTTTTTAAATAATTTTTGTATATTGTATGTATCGATTGTTGTGGTTAAATTAAATAATTAATAAATTGCTAACTTAAATTCAATATGTTAAAATTTAAAAAATAATATATTATTTGAATTATAATTTTTAAAAACATGAAATGATTTTATTAAAAAAATTGTATATAATTAATAATTAATACAATTAATAAATTTGATTATAAATCCTAAATTTATATAGTTATTATATCCTACCTGATGATGACAGGAAAACTGTCAAAATATATCGTGAAAAAAATGTTTGATTGACGCTTTCTTATAATAAAAATTATGAAATTAAATAAATTGAATTAATATTTTATTAAATTCAATAATTTTTATATTTTCATATAACAATTTAGTTTTTCAACTATTTTATTTAAAAACATTGAAAATGCAAGTTCACATCATTCTGCACATTATATTTTCACTATAACGCTCCAAATGAGGCATTACAAACACAAACACATCATCCTAAACATGCAGACTACTCACTTAACACTTTTGTAATCACTAATATTAACCCTTTGGGTACGGGGTATTTTTGAAAGTTATTTCTTCTCAAAACCATTAATTTATTTCACAAATATCATTTAAAAATGTTTTACAGTATCATATGAGTCAAAACAATGGTCAATGCAAAAACCCTAAATCACATTTAACACATTGATATCTCGAATCCTTTTTGCATTTTTTCTCTGTTTTGTATTAGATCACACGTAACATCTTTTTTGAACATTTTGACCTGTGGCAGTTGATGGAATGAGTAAAGGAAAATGTCTAGCTATCAAAAGTAATAAAGCTTTTTTGTGATCCATACTTTTCAATTGAATTGTTGAGTTGCTCATATTTTTGTAAATGCAATATGCATTTTGAGAATATAAGTCCACCAAATGAAAGAATACCTTCTTATGGTCTTTCTAATACATTTATTAAAGATAGATCACTCAAACTTTCAATGATAACTTATCAATTTCTGTATATACTCGTTTTCATTATAAAAATAGAGTTTATATATGAAGGGAGTTTATACTCAATAAATTACTTAAATCTAAATATTCAGAGGCTGTACCCAAAAGGTTAATAGAACAACAATTTATGTAAAGTTTTCGGGTTATAAACTTTTACCAGAGTGTTCAGTTTGATATATTAAATTCTGTTTTCACTATTAAAACAATTGTCTACTTTTATGCACAATTGCAAGCTGTTTGTTTTAAATAAACTTTTAAATAACTTCTTATTTTATATATTGAAAGTGTTTTACCAACAAAGATTTGGCAAATTTATTCAAAATAATAATAATAATAATAATTAATAATAATAATAATAATAATTAATAATAATAATAATAATAATAATAAATAATAATAATAATAATAATAATTTCTTAAATTTCTTAATAATGATTAAATATTTAAAATTTTGGCTTTCCAAAACAGTTTCCTTCATCATAACTATAAGGCAAAATTTAAATTAAATAAATCACATTTGATTTTAAAAACTTTTGAAAAGCTTCGAAAACACTCCATGGTGAAATTGGACAAATAATGCATCGTTCGATAGAGAAAAGTCAATTTTGAGATAAAATTGAAATAAAAATATTATGTTGCCGATTAAAATTTTCAGTTATTATGACATTTTAAATTACATTATAACCTTTACATAATGTAAAAAATACTCATTGGCTATTATATTACATTTATATTATATTATATTATATTATATTATATTATATTATATATTATTTTATATTATATTTTATTATATTTTATTATATTTTATTATATTTTATTATATTTTATAATATTATATTATATTATATATTTTATTATTTATTTATATATTTTTTTGAGAAAAAAAATAATTATTGGTAAAGAATGAAGATAAATAAATTTATCGATATTAATGGACAAAAATGTAAAAGATAAAAGAAATAATGATTTAAATCGAGTTATTTGTGATATTGAAGAAAGCAAGATGAATAAATAAAATAGGTTCAAAGTGAGGGAAATTATTTTCTTATTTACTTAAACCAAAATTTTAAAATAAAATAAAATAATATAATTAAGAATATTCCTAAATTATTCAAGAAAATTTCTTTTTATTTGTTTTTGTTGTTGTATAAACGAGTTCAAATGAAAAACATTTCTATTTATCCCGTGAAAAAATCTGATATGAAAAAATCAATAATTATTTCATTATTTCCCCAAAATGAAAAATATGTTAAATTAATTCTAGAAATGTAAATAAACAAAAGTTTTACAAACCGATTTTTATATTTATGGAATTTATAAATTTTACCTGGAATCAAGACCTAAATATATTTCTAACGTTTTTCTATTAATTATTAGATGCAATGCAAAAAGTAATTAAAAAAGATATTTTTTAAAAAATAATAAAAATTCATAAATATATCATGAAATTTTATTAAAACAAGCCAATATATCTGTGATGTTTTTATTCAGACAGTATTATAATTATTATTATTATTATTATTATTATTATTATTATTATTATTATTATTATTATTATTATTATTATTATTATTATTATTATTATTATTATTATTATTATTATTATTATTATTATTATTATTATTATTATTATTATTATTATTATTATTATTATTATTATTATTATTATTATTATTATTATTAACAATAATATTTTGTCAATATGTTAAATTTATGGTAAACTTTTAAATTTTCTAGGCAAGTTTGAAATTCGATAGAAAGTCAGAGAAAGAGAAACATGTTTCAAATCTGTTTGGGAATGTCCAATAAAATTTTCCTTGTAAAAATAATGAAAATATCCGAAATTTTGAGCTTCTTTCATCGTTTGAAATGTAATATTTACATTTCATAAAATAAATATGGGAAAAAATAAAAATTTCATTGGCATTTATGGGTCGCCACTGAACAGCAAAAAAACAATTGTCAAAATGGAATAAAAGCATATCCAGTTCAATAGATAGCTGTGGGCAAATTCATAGTGTGATCCAATAATTTGATCTGGGCCTGATCAATTGGTTGGCAACGATTTTTGCTTGTTTTTCCATGGGATTCAATATTATTATTTATAATTGTAATTTTAATTATTTGTTTTAATCCTATTCGGTTCATTGGGACGTGACAATGTTTATCGTATTGTTGGTACCTAGCATTGGTCACAATTAATAATTCGTAACTTTGTAACTTCTCAAATTCACAGCCTGGCGCAAACGACAGGAACGATTGAAATGTCTGCCGCAAGGAACATGTTACAAAAATGGAACCGTCTGTGCCAAAAGTTTTCTTTTCAGATCTTCTACCATAATTATAAAATAAAAATATTTATTCAGATAAATTACTTTAAAGAAAAATATTGGAAATATTTTCCCAAAGTTTCACTCGAATTGGCTGAAACAAATCTATTAATTCATTTGTTGCACTGAGATATAATCAATAAATTAATTATTAATTAATTTGTGTGATCAAAAGCTTAATGTGAATTTTATCGAGCGTAATTATTTTTTATATTGATAATAAATATTTTATTGCTGGGTATGAGGACGATTTGCAATCGGAATTTAATATAACTTGATTCCGGGAGACATTGGGAGAATGGGATTTTTTTGTTTTTTCATTAATGTTTCTTTTTACGTTTTCTCGATAGAAAATCCCAGAAACGAATAATTGCTCAATAAGCTGAATTTTCAACAAAAATTGGATTGCAGGGTCTTAAATATTTGTTTGTATTTGTGCAAATTTTAGGAGTAATTATGAGTTTGTGTGTGTGTGTGTAATTATTGATTTCAGGCCCCATGTTACATAACTATATTATTATCATTATTTCCAATATTGGGATACAAATACTGTGGCTTATCAAGAAATAAAAATAAAATTTAATTCTGACTCCAAGTGTTTACTATTATATCATTATGATTCGATAATATTGAAATTTTATTTGCTAAATAATGTCACCCGAAATTCTGATCAAATCAATTGCACAAAATATAAGATTTTGGATCACAATTTATTTCCCAATTTACAAAATATATAATCCTTCTAATGGGAGATTATATGCATTCTTCAAAGGCAAATGATGTTTTTCGCTTTCATTGCATTTTCTAACAAGTTTCTCAATTTTCTTTGATTAATAATAACAAAATTGAATAAATTTTGCAATATATATTTATTAATTTCATTGTCAAACGATGAATTATCATTTTCAAATTGCAATCATTAATGTTAATTAATTAAAAGATTTATCTATTATAATCATTTATGTATTATATTTATATATTATCTATATTTTAACAATGACTATTATTATTTTTGTTATTATTATTATTATTTTTATTATTATTATTATTATTATTATTATTATTATTATTATTATTATTATTATTATTATTATTATTATTATTATTATTATTATTATTATTATTATTATTATTATTATTATTATATTATTATTATTATTATTATTATTATTATTATTATTATTATTATTATCATCATTATCATCATAATCATTATTATTGTAATTATTATTTTATTATTATTTTATTATTATTATTATTTTATTATTATTATTATTATTATTATTATTATTATTATTATTATTATTATTATTATTATTATTATTATTATTATTATTATTATTATTATTATTATTATTATTATTATTAAGAATTCTTGCGCCAATTTGACGCATTAATATGATTATAAGTTTCACCGATAGAACTTTCTACGTTCAGAAAAACCAAGAAATCATTTAGTGAAAATTACTGTAAACAACCTGATTAATTAGTTTGAAAACATTAATTAGATTTTAATTTGTCTCAAAAATGAGCTTAAAACTAATTAAAGTTGTTGTCTTGATGGAAAATGTATTTATTCCCCTTCTTCAATATCTCAATGAATTTCGAACAAATTTGTTGTGAGGAAAAAAGAAATTGTTCAAATTTTCAAACGAACTTAAACAAGCGTCAAAAAGGCAAATTTCTCTCTTATTAATACTAGGAAAATCCGATCAAGCAATTCGTTGTATCAATAATTGAGAAAATCTTTCACTGAAAATTCAATATTTTTGTGAATTTCAATTTTCATTCCTAAGATGGAATGGGGAAAAAAATTTTATCAAACCTATATTTGCTGTTAAGTCTCTGACGGAGATGATTAATGGGTAAACACGATAATAACAAATTAAACAAATCCAATGCTTCATGAGATTCCAGTTCCTCGAGGATTACTAAAGAGGAATGGAGACTGTTAACCGAGAGATCGGTCGAGAGCAACGTTGCAGAGTTGTTTACCCATCTAACATCTAAATTAGAATTATCAACTTGTCAGCCAGGGAGTTTTGACGAAAATCATAGGAGAAAACATGACGCTCGATTAGTAGATATGAATTATTTAAGGATTTATTTTTTAATAATAAATTATAATTCTCATTCTCATCTCAATATTATGAAAGAGTCTTATTTCGGTAGATTTGTTAAAGAATTATTCAATAATTTGTGATTAAAAATATAATTTGACTTTTATTCCAAAGGACTTTATAGTTAGCCATAATTATGCACAAGTAGAGGCCAAACATTTCTTGACTTAGAAAAATCTTACTTGCTGTGAAGAGAAAAAAATAATCATTTAAATTCAAAAATTAAAATTTAATTTGTAAATACTGAATACGTAATTAAATATTTAAATAATTAAATAATTAAATAATTAAAAATTTAAAAACAAAATTAAAATTAAAATGAAGATTTTTTATAATTTTTTTAATTAAAAAAAAACAAAAATATAAATAATAAATTATTTTAATCGTGCTAATTTTATTGCGACTGAAATTAAAATATTTTTGGTTTGCCTTTGATCTGTTTACTTTTAATATTACATTTGTCTTTATTATAAATATAAACCAAAAATTTATTTTCCTAAGAAANTTTTATTCCCACCTGCATTTAACACTAATTTTTTCATATTGTGTTTCATATGATGTTAACACTATTTGTCAACCGTGACCGATGTTTCGTTTTTATTGCAATTTATACATGTATCAACTACTAGATTAGCTTATTGCAAGTGCTCCGTGAAATTATGAAAATCGAAATTTAATGTTGGCACATTTACAGTATGGGATTTGAGTTTCACAAATAGTGGTTAGTTTTTTTTACGAATTTATTTTTGTGTGCTAATCTCTCAACGACTCTCACTTGGATAGGAAGGGGGTTAAATTCATTGTATTTACTGCAAAGAGTGCCACTTATTTTACACAGTCAATGCCACTGTTTAACAAATCTTATTATAGTGAGAACTAAGTAAGCTATTTTGTAGTTAACCGTTTCCAGTTAATAATTTAGATAATTTCACTCATTAAAATTTGGCAAACTTCACAATAAATTTATTGATTTTTTAAAAGATTATGTGTGTGTGTGTAATGTTATTTTTAACTGTTAACTAATAATCAATTTTATTTCTAACAAAAGTTGTATCTGAATGTTTTTTGACTCTTTTATTTTGGTGATTTGCGAATTGTTTGTATGATCAAAAGTGCTCCCTGACTCCAAAGAAGGTAAGAATCACTACTCTACTTTATAAAGGATGCAGACACTCAAAACAAGTGTTTAAAAATAGCATTGGTTAATTGTGTTAATATATGATATGAATGTTCCAAGTTTTTTGTCTTTTCTTGTAATGTTTTCAAGAATTGCATTATGTGAAAGAGAAAATAATATTCCCTAATATACTGGAGAGATAAAATATTACGTGTTGCAACCGGAAATCAGAACCGCAATTCAATTCAGCAAAAACAGTGAATTGTTTCTAGGTTAGATGTGTTTGAATCAATAAAAAATTACGGGATTTTGATAATAATTTTTATATACCAAAAATAATTTATGGTGTTACCATCTATTAGAATGTATATGATATTATAAGAACCTTTTTTCACATTTCACCACTGATTTATTTTCCATTGTATTTATTAAAAAGCTCGAATATGAATCATTAAATATTGAATCAAATTCACTTGAAAAAGGCAGTGCCGACAATTTGTGAATATCAAAAACATCGATATATTTACTGATTCGTAGTCAAAAATAATTACTTTAAAGACATTTGTATGCTGTTTATATATTTGATGTTTTGGTGTACACTTTACAGAAGAATTTCAATATTTATTAATAAATTTTTTGATTAAACTGGTGATCTACTCGATAGTTTATAAAGTACTTTCAGATTTTTGATAAACAATTAAATTCTCTGCAAAATGATATGTAAAGTTTTTAGAAATTATGGATTTTTTAAATTCTTTTTCCGTACTGTATATACTAATTATAGACGTGTAATGTGGTATATAGCAGTCACAACTCAGCAAACTCGCAGTACCTAAAAAAATAACGTTTTATGTACTTTTGGTTTTCTTCACAAAGATGAAACCTACATCGAAAATAAGACCTAGTTTCTTTTTTGGCTATTAAATTATTAATAAGATCTGGTCTTATATTCGAGGACACACGGTAGTAAACCAGTGACTGGAGGATCGGCAACATGAAAACGCAATAAAGGAATGTGAGTAATACTTACTTATTTTAATTATTGTTTTACTTTTATCGTATATAATGTTAATGATTGTTTTTCAATGTTCATTTGTATAATTATATAAAAATTAGGTTGCATCTATATTTGTATTTTTCTGTGTTCTGTCTTTTTGTCTGTATTAATGATAAGTATTTGAAATTATTTTTACTACTTATAAATATGATTAATAAATAGTAATATATACACTGCGTCATTTATGGTAAGGCTTGTGGTATTAATTAATTTAATTTAAATCAAAAATGGAAGGGTCCAATTTCTTATTTTATTTGAATAATATGGAATAAAAATGTAATAAGCCAACAGTGGTGTAGCTACCATATAGCAAGAATAAGCAATGCATAGAGGCCCACAAGACAGGGGCCTTTTTTCCAAGTTTCTTTAATTTTCTTCAGAAAACAATGTCAAACAACGGCACGGTCGGCACCAGTCAACAGGGACCTGCAAATGATCGATTTGTGGTTTTATGTAATAAAGCTCCACTGTTTTGTTTACTTATTGTATTAATTACATTATTTACCTGCATTTTACCTATTTATGCAATCCCCTCTGCCTCTCCCTTGCTAATAATATATTGTATAAGCAAGCAACTTTAGTTATCTAAGTAAATCGCCCATTCATATAGGGGTCGAAAAAATTGTTTCGCTTGTCGGCTATACACATTTGTCCCTGATATATTATTATCATTTTATAAAGATTTATACTGTTATATTGTATATTGAGCTCTAATTATTTAATTAAATAGTCTTTCCAAAGAGGACCCAATAAAATGTTTTGCCTGCAGTGCAAAGCTCCTTTGTAACTATAAGCCCTTCTTTCAATTAACACTCTCCCCCAGTGGCGTACGCAGGGGGGGGTTACTGGGGGTTTAACCCCCCCATGATTCCAACAACAATATAAAAAACTATAATTAATGAATATATAAACTTAAAACAATTTAAGAAATATTCCGAATGCCGATATATATATATATATATATATATATATATATATATATATATATATATATATATATATATATATATATATATATATATATATATATATATATATATATATATATATATATATATATATATATATATATATATATATATATATATATATATATATATATATATATATATATATATATATATATATATATATATATACAGGCCCGACAAGAGGGGGGGGGGGGGGGGGGGGGGTTTGATGGGGAAAATAACCGGGGCTCCGGAGAAAAAATCTATCATGATTTAAATCACTTGATTTTTTTTATGAAATAATCATGATTTCAATTTGTAGGAACTATGTTCCTCCTTTTGTATTGCGTGTGTGTGGGGTACGTCTGGAGAGTGTCCGTTGCCAAGATTGCTTTCGGAACCCCCGTTGCGAAAAAGTCTACACGGCACAAACGCATCTTGCAGTAATGGTAAGCACATGTGGCAATCTTTTGTTTGTCAAGAGTCAAGCGCTTGCTATCACTAGTTTTTGACATTTTGAGCCTGTTTCATTATTTACAAACTCTATTATTATTTAACTTAAAGAAAAATTACAAACATTAATAGTGTAGTAAGTGTAATTGTTTGATCAATGTGAAAATCTCCAGGAAGAAGCGGATAAAGTAATCGTGTTTGTGAACTAAGCCGAAAGTGAATAAGAAATTAACCTAATAGTTGGGCTACAAAGCATTTCTTTACCGGTGCTGGAGTGCTGAAGTCTAATTTTCGATTATTAGTAATTAGCAGTCAATGGGAAACCGCCATCGACTCCGATATTCACGACGTGGATGAATTAGAAATGACACCAAGTGACGAATTCAGAACAAATGTTTTCAATGTTTTCTTAGATTATATTATTGGAAATATTGCAAGAAGATTTAATGCGGCTAAAGAAATTGATTCGTTATTTAATGTATTATGGTTATTTCATAACCTTAATGATGAAGAAATACAAAAGAAGTCCGAAAAATTACAAAAGGTATATGAAAATAATATTGACCATAATCTTGGTGAAGAAATACTCCATTTAAAATCAATTTATGATGCCAATATACAAAACAAATCTCTCTCGCCCATTGAGTTACTAAACATCATTAAAAAAATGAAACTGGATGTATTGCTTCCCAACATAATAATAGCAATAAGATTATTTTGTACGATCCCTGTAACCGTTGCTGAAGCAGAACGATCCTTTAGTGTTTTAAAAAGGATAAAAGATGTTTTGAGATCCACAATGTCACAACACCGATTGAATGATTTAGGAATGTTGTCGATTGAATCTGAAATGGCTAAGAAAATTGATTTTCAAGACGTAATTAATTTGTTTGCTAGGCGCAATGTTCGGAAAGCAACATTCTAAAAAATAATTTGTTTTTTGTACTTTTTTTGTAATTTTAGTTGTAAACGTTTTCATTTTTGCAAGAGAATTTTTGATGAATACATTGTTCCAATAACAATTAGGACATTTTTCGGTTTCCCGCTTCATTTATAAATACCCCAAAGTCCAAGGGGAAAATTTTTTTTTCACGCTCTTGGCAGGGGCCCCCACAAGAAGTATATCCCCGGGCCCCAAAAGTCCTCTCGGCGGCCCTGTATATATATATATATATATATATATATATATATATATATATATATATAAATAACCCCCCCTCTATATATATAAAAATAATATATATAAACCCCCCCCAATGGATTCATCCTGCATACGCGCCTGCTCTCCCCTCCCCCTTAAAAAAAATCTTGGGTAGGCCTACACCACTGGTCTCATACCGTACAAAATAAACAAAGTGTTCCATCAAATTTTCGAGAGTTACGAAGTGTTCCGTTGCAGGAAAAGTTTGGGAAACCCTGGTCTAATTCAATTGTGCTTCCAAAGAGGGCCAAGATTTTTTTTCCCTGCGGCACTATGATGCTCCGCACCTATTTCACTTGTGTAGGCAGTATTGGGGGCCCAACTATGACTCATTGCATAGGGGCCCAAAATTTCTAGCTACGCCACTGTAAGCCATTCGAGCTGATATTCTATTATTTTCTAGTATATTTTCATCTCACCAGCTCCAAAAAATACAATACCAAAAGCAAACGTGATTCCTAGCGAAATATTTGTTCTAATGATCTTTTACGAGCATTTTCTAGATATAATATTATTATTCTCCAAGGAGGCATACACATAAAATGTAGATTTATTAAAATTTCGTGAATAATTTTCTTGTATTTGCTCTCTGAGAGTCATAAAACATTGCCAAAGTCTCTTTCAGTTGCTGTCATTTTTATTGTTTCGTTCAATGCTATTAGTTATGTCACAGCATTCAATTAATGAGTATGTCCTATTTTGGTAAAAGCGAGTCCCAATGAAAAGTTCACTTAATGGAAATATCACTGTGCATTCCAAGTTCAATCTTTTTTTTATCAATATCGAGTTGTATTCGTGATAATCGTCTCTTTGAATCAATTTTATAATTAGTTATCACCACTAGTTTGTTTTTTGCCAATCTTAGTCGTGTAAATGGAACAAATACGAAATGAAGCTCTAACACCAGATTGCAGTGATTCATATATTATTCGTGTGTCTCTACAGTAACTTCTGTATTACAATCAGATCGAGACTTGCTGACAAGTTTCTTAATTCGGTGGTATTTTTCAAATATTTCTACCTTAAAAATAAAAAAGGCAATTAAATTGAATCAAATAAATGTTCAGATGGTTATATACAGTTTTAAAGTTTAATTTAAACAATTTCATTTTAAATATTGACTAACCAAAAACCTCAGTTGAAAATTATGTAATATAATAAATAATTCTAATTTTAACAAATTTTAGTAATTTTTTGTTACAAAGATTTCAGCTATGAAAATTGTTATTGAATCTCTGAATATTAAAAGTTTTCACTTATTGGTTTGAGTTTAGATTTGGACCCGGACTCGACTCAAACTCGACGAGTTTTCAAAATGTGGGACTCGTACTCAACTAGTCCTAAAAACCCGAGTTTTCAGAAAGCCTAATTTATAATGAATGTAATATGTTAAACAAGATAAACAGCACAAGCTTTGTAATACCCAGTGCAAATCCCATACGCCATGTTTACAAGTTTACAGATTTTTTCTGTGACCAAGCTAATTTGCAAGTGATGTGATTTCCAGTATACCGGGGAAAGTATGCAATAGAGTTGAATCAGCAATATTGTATACTTACCTGGCGCGAAGAGAAATCTTTGCGTCTCCTGCATACTACTGATGAGAGCCAAAAGCTTGAAACTAGTCTACTATTGGGATTTGCACTTGGTATCACAAAGCTTGTACTATTTATTTTATTCAAGTGAGACATCCGACAAAAAGATTTACACCATTACTTTATATGTTAAACAAGTAAATGATAAGATAAGTCTTTTGTTGCAAAGAATGTATTAAATGAAATATTTTTCGATTATTAGATCATCCTTTTAAATTTGAAGAGGATTGAAAAGAATAATTGAAAATGATTACCTAACAAAGGAAATTTTTTCATTTAATACATAATTTAACATTCAATTTATGCTGTTACCATCTATTAGAATTTATATATTGTTATAAGAACTTTTTTTTCAAATTTCACCACTGATTTCTTTTCCATTGGATTTATTAAGAAAGCTTGACTAATCATTAAATATATCGATGTTTTTGATATTCACGAATTCACTTGAAAAAGGCAGTGCCGAAAATTCGTGAATATCAAAAACATCGATATATTTACTGATTCATATTCAAGCTTTCTTAATGAATATATATATAAACTTTTTTCAATTTTCAACTCTGATTTCTTTTCAATTGACATTGTATTTATTAAAAAATATTTCTTTCATATTCCGAAATTCATAGTGAGAAATTACCTCATATTCTAAATGGACCTACTTGGTTGTAATTCGTTGTCCCTTTAGTTTGTCATTTCCATAATCAGGGCCCATTGACGTTAAAGATTCAATCTATCAGGCATTCTGAGAAAACAGTATGTCAGTGTCTGTCAGAGCCGTCCTTACTGAAGCATAAAATTGTTTACTTCTATTTTTGATTTCCTGTTCGCCCATAAATCAATTAGACAGATAACCATCAGCCAGACGCCACGAACAATAGACCAGTTGGCTGGATTCGGAGGTTTCTAATCTTTCTTGTTATCAGTGACTTGACAATCTTTCTGCAACATCATTCATTCCCTAGTCAAGGATATTTTATACAATAAAATTATAAATTATTCAAATATAATTCAAAATTAATTAATTATATGTTGGGATTTGTTGTTCTTATTTCTAGTGCACCGGTTAAATTATGTCATTCATCAGTTTCCTATTTGACTCTGTTTCATTGTTATTTTATGTTGAGTGAGGTCGTAATTGAAAATTATATTTTTAAGGTTTTATTAAAAAGAAATATTGAAAAAACAGAAAGTTGTCAAATTTACCTGTTACACTAGTTCTACTACTCGCATTCGTCCGGGATTTAGATTCTTGAATATATAACATTTATATTCCCTTATAATTCACTGAAAATCTCTATAGTAAAGCCGAAACAAATCAATTTCACTAATTTAATCTACAGATATCACATATTCATAGTGTGATTATTTCAATACTTGATTGTATAAAGCATTCTGTGTTTTTACACTGTAAAATTTAAAGTAATTTTTATCTCTTTTTTTTCTTTTTTTTTATACATATAATAATTGCAGTTTCATGTTTGAACAATTTATATCAGAATATTTATTTTCTTTAATTGCTTTTATTCCAAATTTAAATTTATTATTTTTATAATGATAGGACATTTTTAGAAGTACCATTTTAGAGATTCATATTTAAAATAATTTTAATAAAGTTTATAATTTTTATGGAGTAATTGATTTTTTTGTTATAATTAATCGTTTATTAATTTTACTAATAATTAATTGTTACAAATTATATCGGTAAAATGTAAAGGCATAAAAAAAGACCTGAATACGAAAATAGAAAGCTAACCAAGGAAAATCAAAGAAACTGGATAAAATAATAGAAGAAGCAACAAATTTAGATGAATTTATAATTTATAGAAACTAACTAGCAGGTAAGCTGTCCTATATCTGTTGTGTGGTATCCAACAAAAACAATAAATATGCAGATAAATCTATACAGAATTGTAAAATAACCAATAGATAAAGGTGCAATAGAAACACTAAAGTATATCGAAAACAAATCCCTCGACAACTATTGTTAGCTGACGAAAATAATGAAGAATCTGTTATCATTTTCCACGAATATTTTGATTTAACTCATTACTACCCATATTTTAAAGAATTTTCTGTTCATTTTTTAAAAATCCGTAGTTTCAACATCAAAGCTTGAATAAACAAATAATTGAAAGTTGATAAATGAATGTTTAGATTGTTAATAAATTACTAACTTTTAATTCATATAAATTCTATTATTAAATTCACCGTATTTTTTCACAATTTATTTTTAATGTTGGGTTGCTAAAATCAACCATAGGAAATAAATAGTTAAAGAACTTATTATACATGGCAGAAGAGTTAGAAATCTGTAAATGTGTCTACATTAAAAAATCATGGAACAAAGTTTTTTAAAGACTGTCCATAAATTCCAGTAGTAGTAATAATGAAAATATAGTTGATTCATTAAATGGAAGTTTTTAAGAAAAATCACTTACACTTTAAAACAAATTTCTATATTCATTGAATGTAATCAACAAAATGTCAGTAGATAGTTAAATTGCTATGCGAAAGATTATAGATTCTAATTTTTTATTGACGAGGAAATAATTGAGGCAGTATCTGACTTAGCCTTAGAACAAGATCAAGAAGACATGGGAATGATTGCCTTTTGGGAAAATATTGGTCTTACTCTTTCTTAAGCGTTTCAATTCTTAGAAATACCCATGAAATGATTTGAAGCATGAAGAATGTGACTCAACACAGCTTATATTTCTTAAAGGTTTATGGAATTTGGAGGCTTCATAAAAAATAGC
Organism: Schmidtea polychroa; assembly: GCA_959609185.1. NCBI lineage: Eukaryota > Metazoa > Platyhelminthes > Tricladida > Dugesiidae > Schmidtea > Schmidtea polychroa. The sequence continues at coordinate 26,715 of CAUHTR010001514.1, read as the reverse complement.
TATCGTTTGTATGTATTTAAATGTATAATTACTTCGATAAGGGCGAAATCCGAAAGAAAATCGTATCAATAAAATCGAATAACAAAAGAGCTAATATAATTATCATTATAATCTGAACTTATATGCTAATAGTTAAATGCAATAGATTTATAACAATTCGTTTTTTGTTTATCGCTTTTATTGAAACGTACCCATTTCATTGTCGTCCTTTTGCATTTGTCTTTATTGGAGGACCCGTAAAATGTACTATATGAATCTAAGAATAATATTTTAATAAAAAATATTCAAACCATCTAGATAGAATTTTATTTTATTTCTTGTCTCAATTATCCAAACCACCCAAATTCCCGTTTAGTCCGGATAAATGAGGTTCTACTGTATTATCAAATCGTTTTATAATAACTTAGAAAAGGAGAAATATAGAGAGCAGAAAATAATATTAATCAAGAATTTCCATCATAAACAAGCAGTGCAGATTTTATGATTCCAGATTTCAGTGGTCGAAGGTTTATTTGGCTTTAGGAAAGAATTTTCTGTTTCTTAATAATTTGTATATACAGTTTTCCATTTTCGTCCTAAAATAATAAAATTCTTAAAGTTCTTTTATAATCCTATATATTATTAATTACTACATAATATAAAAATAAGTAAGAAAAATTTTATTTCGTAAAATAAAAATTGAATATAAAACCAAAAAATATTCATATTTCATAATTAAGAGCCACTAAAGTCTATTCAGAATATGAACTCCTAAAATCTCATTTCTAGATACTATGACAAATTTCACAGATACTCCTTATAAGATAATTACCACCATTAATTAATTTAAATAAATTAATTTAATTTAACATTAATTTATTTAAATAATTTAAATAAAAATCGCACTATAATATGGTGTTCGGCCATAACTCTTGGGAGTTGGAATTGTATATCAACCCACATCCACATCAAGTCGAAATAAAATATATGATTATACATCAAGTAATAAAAGTAAAAATATATAATTGCGGTGGAAGATTGTGGTGGAATATCACAGCTGTTAATGAACGTTTCATTCTGAAAGAAGCTATGAAAGATCATTGGGCTAGCTCTCGTGAAATATGTGAATCTGTAGGTCCTGCTGCTGTGAATATATTAACAAGGCATATAAAAAACATATATAAAATAAAGATCTCAATATAAATTGCTTTGTCTTGACAATTTTTTTGCAAATTTTACTTGAACATTATTTAAAAATCATATATTAGATAAAAATTATTTTGTCCAAATTAGTAAATTATTATCAATTAGGTTTACAAAAGAACTAAAATTAATTGTTTCGGTTAATTTTTATGTAAATTTTAAACTGAAAGTGACTTGTTTTAATAATATAAATACGAATAATATTATTTAGCAAACTATAAATTTAATTGTAGATTTAGAATTAATCCGACAATAAAAATATGTATTTTTAGGATTATATCTATTTTTGTGTCATTCAAAATTAAATATATAATAATGAATCCCAGTGGTTAGTTATTTAATTATTAAATTCTTGAAAAATAATATTTTAGAAAGCTTTTATTATTTCGCATTTGGTAGTAATTTATTGAAAGAAAGAATTCAATTAAATAATCCCACAGCTAAATTTATCAATTCAGGAATAGTTAAAAATTATAGACTTTCATTTTTTCGACCGATTGATGAAAACAATGTTTCATATTTCAATTGGCAAGGCGGAGTTGCCTCCATTGTTCCATCGGGATCCAATGATCATCACGTATATGGATCAGTATGGGAACTTTCTAAAGATAATTTAACATCATTAGACCAACAAGAAGGAGTTCCATTTGTGTATTATCCAATCGAAGTTGATGTACAACTTTCATCTGGTGAACGGATCAAATGCCGATCATATAGAATGCATACCAATGAAACATTAAAACCATCGCCTTATTATTTGGATATAATCTTGCGTGGTGCGCATCAGTGTAACCTTCCTACCTCATATATAGAGCAATTAAAAGCCATTGAACACAATGATTACACTGGCCAATGCGATATTTATTGGAATGTTATCAAAACAAATAAAAATTTAGATATTTCCGATTTTATGGTGGAAATATTACGAAATTTAAAAGCAGATTCAACTTGAATTTTGTATAGTTTTTCAATTATTAAAATAATTTCTAAATGCTCGTATTTTATTCGTTATTCTTAAATTTGAATTATTTGATTTGTTTATGAATTTTAAATTCGGTTCTTATTTAATGAGACTGTTTATTATATTTGAATTTTATACTTATTTATATTGATTAAAAATTAAGATTTTAATTTCATAGCGACTTACAATCGAGTTTTGAGTGTTATTTGATTTTTAAATGATTTTGTGTTACTAAATATTATTTTAATTTATAAATTAATGAAAATTTCGTTTTGCTTTTATGAAATATCCAATCAGGTTAGATAACCAATCAAATCGCTAAATAATTATTCTTTCACTTTTTAAACTTGTAGAATGGTGTTGAATGATCAAATGTGTTATTATGAATTTTAAGAGCGATTTGTAACATTACAAAACGAATTAATGAAAAATGTCATCTCGAAAATGTTCATTCATCCACTCTGCTGGAACGTATTTTACCAAAGGAAAAATTCAAATTATCATTAAAATAATCAAATTACAAATTTTATTTTAAATTTTCTGGGAATACTTCAAAATCTCTCTTAATGCTTTCAAATTTTTTATTCTCTTAAATTATTCCTGGCAGCAGTTCCAAATTAGAAACTGTTGACAAAAACAAACATGAACTTTTCAAGATTCTGAAAAAAACTTAACAGTGGTTAAACAAATAATGGATACAACATTTCCAAATTGAATCTGCGATAACCAAATAATATTAGTCACATTCGAGTGACAGTAGTTTTTAGATAAATAATTTGTTAGTAAATTAGATAAGAGTTGAAGGACGTGTTTAATTATTTACGTGCTTTTATGCATGCCACCAGGGCCGGCAGTACAAGAGATTCGTTGGGCCCTCGACATACCAAAAAATGGCGCAGTATTCACTTAAAATTTATCAAACAATATTGTTAAAGAATATAATCTGATATTATTTGTCACATTGATATATTGACCTAAGCGATCCGCTGTAAAATAATAAAAACAAATACATTATTTCTATTTTTTGCGAATGACGTCGTTATAACTATTATATGTACATGTATATAAAATAAAATACCATCAATTCCTCGACAGATCCAAGCAGTTATTGAAGTGTTTACAAGGAGGGCGCAAATTTAGTTTTTGCTTGGAATGCCAAATAACTTAGGGCAGGCCTTGCTTGCCACAAGTATGTATATGGATCGAGCACTGGTATTTTTGCATTATTATTTTTTTTAATACTATTATTAATTTTAGCACAGCTAACCATATCATCTATTTGATGATGATGATGATGATAATAATAATAATAATAATAATAATAATAATAATAATAATAATAATAATAATAATAATAATAATAATAATAATAATAATAATAATAATAATAATAATCATTATTATTATTATTATTATTATTATTATTATTATTATTATTATTATTATTATTATTATTATTATTATTATTATTATTATTATTATGATTCTTATGCTTATTATTATTAGTATTTCAATTATCACGATTATCATTTCGCTGTTAATGCGGCCTGCGCGGGGTCATTTTATATTTTTGTGTTGTTTTAATATCTTAATATATTTTACAAATATTCCATTAAACTCATTTTCTATCTGTCAAGATTCATGTGTTAAGGAAAATCAAAATAGCTTTACTAAATATTGCAACATTTGCCACAAGTTTGGATTTTTAGTATTACTTTTTTAGATTTTATTGATGTATAAAAATTGTGTTTACTTTATTTTTAATAATAATAATATAAGTAATATTAATCGTTACGAATATAAATACATGTATTAAAAATAACTGATTTACCGGTTAGTGTACTTTGTGGGGTCTGCTAGACCCAAGTCCTTCAGTACTCACAAAGCTGAAACTTTGCGACATTTTTGTTTTCTGTCTTTTCAATTTTAAAATATTAAAATCAATGTTGGGAGAAAATAACAATTAATGAATAAAATATATGATAAACAATCCAAGATAAACAAAGTATTTGAAATATAGGTACATAATTAACAAAGACATGTGCAATGCAGGTGCATGATCAAATAAGACATGACTCATAAAAACATTAAAAGCTATAAATTTTTATCAATCGATTTTCAATTATTTGTCTAATGATAATAAATAATAATAAATAATTATTCACATTTAATTAAAATGTCAATGTCAGTATTCAAAGTTTCCTATTTTATAATTTTAGTTTTGATTGAGGATTTTCATAAAAATTATTTTGTGTTAAAAACTCCATTAAAACTTACATTTTTCATCTAAAGCTCATGAAAAATCCTAAAAAATTGTTGTCAAATATTACTTAAGTGGTCAAAAAATAATTATTATTATTTTTCGGTTTATCAAAATAATTGTTTAATTAAATATTTGATTATATAATATTTAATTGAAGCTAAATTGTTTTAATAATGTAAATTTCTATAATCGAAATTGAATGACAGAATTGTAAACAATCTGATCATAACCGGATCAAAAATAATAATGAATTCCAATAGTAAATTATTGTAATATATAATTGCTGAAAATATTATTTAGAAAGCTTTTATTATTTTGCATATGGTAGTAATTTATTGAAAGAAAGAATTCAATTAAATAGCCCAACGGCTAAATTTATTAATTCAGGAATAGTTGGAAATTATAGACTTTCATTTTTTCGCCCAATTGATATAAATGATGTTTTATATTTCAGTTGGAATGGCGGGGTCGCCTCTATTGTGCCATCGGATTCTAATGATCATCATGTAAATGGATCAGTATGGAAACTTTCTAAGGAAAATTTACCGTCATTAGATAAACAAGAAGGGGTTCCGTTATTATATTATCCAATTGAAGTTGATGTACAACTTTCATCTGGTGAACTGATCAAATGCCGATCATATAGAATGCATACCAATGAAACATTAAAACCATCGCCTTATTATTTGGATATAATCTTGCGTGGTGCGCATCAATGTAACCTTCCTACCTCATATATAGAGCAATTAAAAGCCATTGAACACAATGATTACATTGGCCAATGCGACCTTTATTGGAATGTTCTGAAATCAAATGAAAATTTAAATATTTCAGATTTTAGGGTAGAAATATTAAAAAACTTAGAGGCAGATTCTATTTGAATACGCATAAATTTTCATATTCAATATTTTTATTCTAGTTTACTTTAATATATAAATTTTATTTATTGTGCAACTTATTATTTGGATTGTTACTACTCAGTATTTGTTTTATTTTTTCGAATAATGTTGTGATCATCTGCTTGTTTAGTAGACAATTGAACCAATCATAATACTAGATTGCAACAACCAATCAAATTGGGGATATTTTTAATATTGATTTTAAGATAAATTAAAATTATTGGATAGATGTTTCTCAGAAATAAGTGGAATTTTCTCAATGAAATGAAAGTAAACGGAATGTTCATTGCTTTGATGGTGTTTCAATTAATAATCTCTCAATTGTTACAGATTTTTGTCATGAAATTACGTAATAATCACCTAAAAATATTTTATCTTAAATGATATTATCGCAAGTAATTATAATTGCACACAAAATGACCAATTATAATAGGTCATTATAAATTTTATAAATAGAAAAATAATAATTAAGAATAAATATCCTATTTAATATCCACATCCATGGATATTAGGTAAGAAATTTAATGTTTTGATTAAATTTATTGAAAATAATGCCAAGGTTATCTAAAATCAATAAATAATAAATATATTAATTAATTACATTATTGGAGAAAACAAATGGAATATAAAGTTGAACATTACAGAAAAGTGAATTCTGAAAAAAAAATGTTGGAAAATAGTGAAAAATTAATAAAAAAACAATTATTTATAAATATAGTAAATAGTGAAATGTCAACAAAATGAATGAAAAACAAAAACATTTTATTTTTGAAAGGTCAGCAAAAATAAATAAATGATTGATAGTACGGTCCACTAAACAAGATAAATGTGTTTAACATAATTTCACAATGAATTGTATAACGAAATTACATTGGCAAATGGTATGGTAGAATTGGTTAAGGATCATTTGGTAAACCTGCTGATAAGTGGAAGCTATAGATCTGATGATCAGAGTAACATAGTAAGATTGTAAAATATTAGAAAGAACATTTGAGAGAAATTTGAAAAAATAATTCAGAGAGTTATAAATGAAAAAGAGATTTAAAAGGATTTTGAGACTATTTAAAATTTGGTGAATTTTGAAGTAATAAAAAATTAAAATAGAGAAAACAATCAAACTAATTGTACCGAAATATTAAATGATGATGAATCTGAATGTTATTGAATAGTGATATCTTCACCAAGTGTTGTAATTAGTGCTTGCAATCGCGGCATCCTTCGATTTTCCGGGTTCTCGAATGCACATTTTTTCTATTTTGGAACATAAATTTAAATTTTTTAAGGAATTCTAATTATTCATTACTTTACTAATACACTCATACCTCGCTTTACGGCCTAGATACGTTCCAGGAAAGTTGGCCGCAAAGCGAAACGCCGCATAACAGTAGATGGATTGGGCACCGCTAGAACAGGACTCCGCTAGCACAACCCCCCCCCCCCCGGGTAAAAAATTTTTCTAAGTCTAAAAGTACATTTTTTTTCAAGGTCATTTGTAGAACAAAGACATATGACTCATCAAGGTCATTGAAACAAAGACCATGACTCATCGGATGACTCATAAAATTTTCAAGGTCATTTGTAGAACAAAGACCATGACTCATTCAAGGTCATATGACTCATTCAAGGTCATTTAAACAAAGACCATGACTCATTCAAGGTCATTCTCAAGGTCGTATGACTCATTCAAGGTCATTTTCAAGGTCGTATGACTCATAAAATTTTCAAGGTCATTTGTAGAACAAAGACATTTTTTTTCAAGGTCATTTGTAGAACAAAGACATTTATTTTTTCAAGGTCATCTGTAGAACAAAGACATTTTTTTTTCAAGGTCATTTGTAGAACAAAGACATTTATTTTCAAGGTCATATTATTATTTTTCAAAAATATTATTATTTTTATTATTATTTTTCAAAATATTATTAACTGTGCCAGCGGAGTCCTACTTTTCGGGGCGCCAGAACTTTTTGAGTTTTCAAAATTATTTAAATATTGATACATCATTTTGAAGCTTGGTGCAAGACCTTTCGAATGAGCTATTGAAAGTATCATCATCATCACTATTCATAAAGTTATTAACATTTTCCCGAGACCATTTTTCAAGGTCATATAATTATTATTATTTTTCAAAAATATTATTAACTGTGCTAGCGGAGTCCTACTTTTCGGGGCGCCAGAACTTTTTGAGTTTTCAAAATTAATTAACAATTGATACATCATTTTGAAGCCCAGACGAAGACAAATCCTTTGAGCCATAGAAATAATTTTTATCATTAGTAGTATAAAAGTTATTAACATTTTCCCGAGACCATTTTTCAAGGTCATTTGACTATTTTATTATTATTTTTCAAAATATTATTATTTTCAAGGTCATATTATTATTTTTCAAAATATTATTATTTTCAAGGTCATATTATTATTTTTCAAAATATTATTATTTTCAAGGTCATTTGTAGAACAAAGACATTTATTTTCAAGGTCATTTGTAGAACAAAGACATTTATTTTTTCAAGGTCATATTATTATTTTTCAAAATATTATTATTTTCAAGGTCATTTGTAGAACAAAGACATTTATTTTTCAAGGTCATATTATTATTTTTCAAAATATTATTATTTTCAAGGTCATTTGTAGAACAAAGACATTTATTTTCAAGGTCATCTGTAGAACAAAGACATTTATTTTCAAGGTCATATTATTATTTTTAAATTTTTAAAGGTTCCCGCCAACGAAAATTATTCATCGATAGCTCATTTTAAAGCTCAATCCAAGACCTTTCGAATGAGCCATATATCTCGTTATTCCAATTATTATTTCTAAAGATATTATTATTATTATTATTATTATTAATATTATTATTATTATTATTATTATTATTATTATTATTATTATTATTATTATTATTATTATTATTATTATTATTATTATTATTATTATTATTATTATTATTATTATTATTATTATTATTATTATTATTATTATTATTATTATTATTATTAATCTATATACTCCGAGTCTATATACTCATAGTCTATCCGACAAAATATTTTGTCCCCCTATGGGTAATGCTCACAAGGGTACTGCTCACGCTCAACAAATCAACAAAACATACATTTATTTAAACAATAAAATAATGTAAAATTAACAAAGGTAAACTAAATATTGATGTACTATTCGCAGCAATATTGTTTGAAATTGGTAACGTAGAATTGATTTTCAGAGATTCTATTGATCCTTTGATTGTTTGAATTTCTCTTAATAATAATTCAATCTTTTTTAACAAATAATCATGCTTCTTATCAATTATTTTCATATTCATTTTATTTTCAACAATAGAGTTATTGAAAACCTTAATATGATCAATCAATTCAAATTTTATATTTTGTATATATTCAAATGATAGTTCATAACTGTTTTCTAAATTCTCCAATCTTTGAGATATTCTTTTTCCTGGATGCTTTGACCATTTTGGTTTGTCGAGAATATATAAAATATCCATCAACTTGGCTGTATTCGGACAAACACATATTGATTTATTAAAAGACTCCACTGTTATTGTTGTATTGTGTGAGCACACACTCGTTATAATAATTAGCAATATGAATATAGTTTTCATGGTGTATCAAATCAAAACCTTTCTTTTACATTTATAGTCTATCAACCAATCAAAATCATCCGGTATTAGTATAAATAAAACATCATATTTTAAATTATTGTAAAAATGTCTCATTTTATGGAAAATCTTTTAAGGGAAATCGTCAACAATAATATTATGGAAAGCCTAAGTTTCCTGGTCGAACGGACCGAAAAGATCATAGAAGGTAATCACATTGATTATCAAGATATGATCAATTGCGATTGCCTGGAAACGAAAAAATTCTATTTTAATAGGATTTTTAATTGTCTATGCGACGATCAGATGAAGTGGACCCGAATACTAGTAGGGTTCGCTTATATGAAAATAATAATCGAAAGAAGTCTATGGGACTCTGAACACTATTATCAGTGGTCTCAAGAAGTAATACTTTTTAAATCTATATTTTATTGATATTTATTTTCTAGATAATCAAGTCAAAGTTTCAGCCCTGGATTGAAGCCAATGGCGGCTGGGGCGTCTTGAATCAACTCGCCAGAAATGCGAAAGAAATAGATCGCCAGAAAATTAAATTTAAAAACTATATAAAACTTGCAACAGGTGTTGCTATTTTGTATGTTTTATGTCGATTTTTTAAATAAAAATTTGTATAGTTATTTTGTTTGATTTTTAAATAAAAGTTTAAATAAAAGTTTAAATAAATTTACAGACACTAAGATTTATTAATTAACACATTCACAGTCGTCATCTCCACATTTCATTATATTTTCAACGACATGATCAATACAATCATTCGTAATATTATCTTTAGATTCATCTTTAGGTTCCTCTATAGGTTCATCTATAGGTTCATAGATTTCCTCTTGAGTTTCTTCCTCATCAATTTCTTGAGTTTCTTCCTCATCATCAAATCCTGTATCTTGACTCTCAACTAACCAGCCGATATTTAAGGCATTTGTAATAGATAATATGTCCTCAATTTTCACACCAGATATTTCTGCTAACTTTTCCAACAAAAAGTTGATTAAAAATTCTAAATAATAAATAATTTGGTAATTAATTAATCATGTTAACCTTTTTCTGCAGTCATTTTCATCACTTTAAAACTATATTATACGTTTGTTTATAGATTTTCTTTGTTAAATTTGCATGTCATTTGCATTTATGTTGCAATTAATAAAGAGAAAAACAAATCTGACTAATACATTTATTAAATATAACATTAAAATATTTGTGAAAGTCTAGCAGACATAATTTTCCAAATAGGAGAATATACATCATTATTATCAACTTTATATCCCTGGATTGCAATTGTTATATACCAATTTTCATTTTCTTTGAAACTGATTTCATCAAAAGCATCATAAAATCTTGCATATCTATTGTTGAACCATGCATGTTGATTACATGATAGATTCGAATCTATCCGTTTAAAAACATCATCAATAGTTTTGACATCAATCATTGAAAGCGTGCCGGATAAGAATTGAAATTTAGTTGGAATTAGCTTGACTGGTGCAACCAATTTCATATTGATTTCTTCTTTCAAAAAATACATTTTGTAGTTGTGGAACATTTGAACTGGTTGTACCATTTCTTTTGGTTTTTCGGTGCTTGAAATTTTCTTGGTCATCGTGAATAATGAATAAATTGAAATGTTACAGGGTTTTTATACCTTTGACTCATGCATATCAACCAATCAGATTATAGCATGTCTTTGTTTAAATTGCATTCAAAATGCATCGATGTTGCATTGTTACATGTTTTGTTATATGTTTTATTATTAATGTTTTAATTATTACATGTTCTATTTACAGAATTATTATTTCATTATTATTAATGTTTTTACTATTATCATTATTATTAATGTTTTTACTATTATTACTATTATTAATATTACTACTATTATCAAATATATAAAACTAAATAATGAAAACTAAATAACATTTATTTAAAAACATTTAATTCGCCAAGTTCTTCATATGGTGAAAATCCCGAAGGGTTTTAACCAAAACCCATTCAACATATCGTTGATATCTGGCTTTGCAGCAGGAACAGCTATTGAAACATAAATATTCAGGATCCATATGTTTCATTGATCGGTTTATCTTGACATCCCACAGAAATTGATGGAAAATTTCCAATATCCTTATCCCCGTAACATTGAAAACTAAATCAGGGATTAATTCTGTATGCTTGTTATATACTGCGGCATTGATATCTGGATAATAAAATGCTAATTTCTTTAGCATGACTGCAACATATTCTTCTGAAAAAATATAGTATTTAAATTTGTAAACAAAAAATAAAAATTACCATAATTATCTATTTCCTTCATTAAATTCGCAGCGCTCGGAATTTTGTACATAGTGAAATAAATGAAATCTAAACAAAAAACCGTTTGTTTAAATCAATCAATAACCAATTAGAAATTAACCAATTAGAAATCGACCAATGAAATTATCTCATTTCGAACATTGTCAACAAATTCTCTATACTCTAAATTTCTCAACCCCAACATGACAACCTTTCCACTAGCAAACACGTTGACACATATAGGGTTATATTTTAATAGTCTTAGTGCCGGAAACAATTCCGGTTCAAACATACAATCACATTTTTTCGACATGTTATATAGATTGATACTATGTCCCATATCCATAGTAACGGTAATTGATTGGATTTTAATATTATTTATTCGATATTGTAATTTATTAATATCCAAAGGTTTCTTACATCCCATGATTCGGCATTTACCAGTCTTGAAAAATATTATCGGATATTTCCCGCTTCTATCGATAATTTGCTGAGGTTTCCCTGGTGGGAACCTCATATTCGATACATCAAAATTTCCTCGATAATTTATATTTGCTAACATTATTAAATCATTTATGAAAATTAGTCTTTATATACAAATTGAGCACGAGTTCATTAAATCATCGAATATAAACAAATACACATATATAAAATTTTTGAAATGGAATTAAGAAATGATGCAGTATACCAAATCGTTGGTCCGAGTGGTAGTGGAAAAACATTATTTGTTTGTAAATTACTAAAATCAAATTTATTCAAATCAAAATTCAACAGGATTTATTGGCATAGGGGTGCTGATGAAGAACATGGATTAACTCAATCAAGTTTCTGTAAATTAAAAAACATGAAAATAGTAAAGGGATTCGATAAAAACTGGTCCAGCCGATTAAAGAAAGGCGATGTCATTATTATCGATGATTTGTATCAAGAAGCTAATAAAGAAAAAGATTTTAATAATTTATTTACAAAGATCAGCAGACATGTTGGTGTAACAGTTATTTTCATAACACAAAATCTATTTCATCAAGGTGGGGCACATCGAACACGTAATTTAAATGTACAATATTTAGTTATTTTCAAGAATCCTAGAGATGCAACAGTGATTGATTTTCTTGCACGTCAAGCATACCCTAACAATCGTAATTTTCTTATCAGTGCATTTCAAGATGCTACAAAAATACCTCATGGATATATATTTCTGGATTTCACACAACAATGTCCCGATGATTTACGTGTAAAAACAGATATTTTCAACCCAAAAGGTGCCATGGTTTATAAACAAAGTTGAAAACCTCTATGAATAATAATGTTTCTAAAAGCAAGGGTGAAAAATATTAAGAAATTAAGAAAAGGTATTAGAAAGACTATTAAAGTTCCAAAAGTTCCACCAACAACTAGTTATACACCATCTAAAAAACTTGTAACTGAAAATTTCTCTGCAATGAATCTTATTTCGAAAAATCCTAAACCTAAACGTAAAACCCGTAAAACCCGTAAAACCGGTAAAAAAGTAGTTAAAAATCATCGCAGTTTTCCATTTTTTAATGCATTGTTAAAGGCCCCGAGTATAAAAAGAATGAATATATTGCAATCATTCCCAAATTTTGTTGTCGATGATTTACTCAATATTATACTTAAAGTAGTCAAAGGCAAAATTAAAATCAGTAAATCGAAAAAACATTTATTGAGCAAACATAGGAAACCATTGTTATCTTTAGTAAATAATAAAAATCGTAAGCAAATGAGAAAAATTATATATAAACAACAAGGTGGATTTATTGGCGCATTAATACCTCTGGCATTATCATTATTAGGTGGAGTTGTAGGAAATCAATCATAAACAATGGGTGCTAATCCTTCATTGCCCGACATTAAATTTAATTTTAAATCTTCTTGTTGTAATGGAGAAGATTTGGACGAACCCAGAAGACGAAGCCGGTTTCGGTGGAGTGGCAAAATTAAACAAAAGAGTTCCGAATTCGAAAAAAGAAACCCAGAAGTGGTTATCAGATCAGCTTGCGTACAGTTTGAACAAACCAATGCGGAAAAGATTTCCAACAAGAGCGTATAAAACATTTGGTATTGACGATTTATGGCAAATGGATTTGATGGAGATGATACCTTATTCGAAAATTAACAATGGGAATAAATATATTTTAACATGTATTAATGTATACAGTAGGTTTGCACGAGCAATACCTGTCAAGGCAAAATCTGCAGAAGAAATGTCCAAGGCAATTAATATTTTATTTAAAGACGGACATCCTAATAACTTGCAAACAGATTTAGGTATTATTATTATTATTATTATTATTATTATTATTATTATTATTATTATTATTATTATTATTATTATTATTATTATTATTATTATTTTAGGTAAAGAATTCTACAATAGTAAAGTTAAGCAAATCCTCGATAAATTGAAAATAAATCACTATTCGGTACATTCTCAATACAAAGCTGCCCATGTTGAAAGATTTAATCGAACATTGAGAGATAGATTAAAGAAATTGTTCGTGCATCAAGGTAATAAAAAATGGGTAAATGCTTTACCGAAAATAATAACAAGTTATAATCATTCATCACATCGAGGACTGAATGGATTGAGACCGGTTGATATTACATCAAAAACACTAGTATCTAAGAAATCTGTAAAAATTGCAAAACCTAAATATAAAGTCGGTGACCATGTTAGAATTAGTAAAATTAGTGCATCACCATTTATTAAAAATTTTGATACTAATTGGAGTGATGAAGTCTTTGTAATTTCAAAAATAAATACTAAACAGAATCCTGTAATGTATGTCATCAAAGACAATGATAATAATATTGTACAGGGGAAATTTTATGAGCAGGAATTACAAGTCATTCCTCCCCCAAAAGTATTTAGAATTCAAAAAATATTGAAAACTAAAAAGGTCGGTAAGGATAAACAATACTATGTCAAATGGCATGGTTATCAAAACCCGTCATGGATATCAGCAAAAGACCTAGTAAAGTGAATTTTTATACTATTTTGCCGAGCAATAGTTGTCCATTAATTCATCCTGAAAATCAAGCAAGCAAATTCATCATCGAACTCCAAAACCCCATCTATTTGGATAATGACTGGGAAGTTGCTCTGTTGGATTTTACATTTGTATACAATTTATTCCCGATCTATAGCAAATCTGTTATTGAATATAATAAGAAAGTAGCAGTAACGGAATATATTAGTGTTCTTATTGATAAAGATAGTTATAACTTGACGAGTTCATCGAAATCAAGGAAACCTATAATTTATGATGATGGTCAATATATATACATGAATTGCTTGAATAAGCCATTCGAAATTATATTTTCTACAGTGGCTGATGCTAAACGTCTTGGATTTACTGATTTACGTAATGTATTTAATGATACAGTCAAAATAAATCTCTCTACACTTCCAAAATCTAATAATTTAGTGGAATTTAAATTTAAGCTATCATACATTGAAATAACAGAGCATGCATATACTTTTAAAGATAATTTATATATTACAGACCTCGAACAATTACAAACTTATTTAGGTGAGAATTGTAGCGATATTTTAACAGTTTTTGAGCTTCAAAAAGATAAAGTATTTAGATTTAGTATAAATTCTAATCTTAGTCAAGTTAAATTTGACTCAAATTTGACAAAAACATTAGGATTGATTAAACCAGTATGTACACAAAATGAACAAATTTGTGAAGGAACAAACAAACCGAAAATCCTTAAACATCATCAGCAAATGTTCATTTACAGTAATATCGTGGAACCAGTTATTGTTGGCGATTCTAGTGTTCCTTTAATGAAATCTATATGGATTGAAAAACATGATCAAGATGAAGTTGTACAAATCAATGTAGAAAATCCCATGTATCTACCTGTTTCAACATCTTGTATAAACAATATAGAAATAAATATAAGAGATGATTCTGGTCAATTAATCGAATTTCCAAAAGGTTCAAAAACTCATTTGACATTACATTTTCGTAAAATAAATGGCTAATTCTGATATTATTAGTATGTATAGTGGTAGCCAATCTGGTGGTGAATTACCATATTTTATTGGTAAACAGTACGGATCAGGATGGTTGAGAACAATTGGTAGATTTGCCCTGCCTATTCTTAAACGTATTGGTAGTTTTGGTATGAAAACTGCAAAAGATGTTATTATGAATGAACAGAAAATATTACCATCTCTAAAAACAAATGCTTTAGCAGAATTAGGGAAAGTTTTACCCGGGGTTGCAGGTATGTTTCAAAAAGAAAAACCTCCAGCTCCAGCTCCAGCTCCAAAACGTAAAAGACATGGAATATCACGTATAAACAAACGAATGAAAGGACATGGAACTATATTTGCAAAATGATTTGTGGTAAATCTGAATTATGTATATTTGATAGACCGTCGCCCCAGGCTGTAATAGAATTTGGGGCATTTGAGGAAGTTTTTCCTATGAATTCAATTACCGATAGTAGAAATGATATCGAGTTTTATATTAATGGTTCGCAAACCGAATATTTAGATTTGAACGATACTTTATTGACTGTTCAGATTAAGGTTGTAGATAAAGATAGAAAAGTTTTGGATGCCAATGCAGATGTAATACCGAACAATTTCCTGTTTCATACTCTGTTTAAAGATGCCGTGTTGGGATTTAATAATATCAAGATTGAGGGCGGAAATAATACATTCATTCACAAGGCATTAATAGAAACTATTTTAAATTACAATTCCGATACTAAAAATACATGTCTTACTCCTATGGGCTATGCAGCAGCAGATGATGAAAGAAAAAAGTGGGTAAAAGGCTCAAAGGTTTTCACCATGTGCTCATCATTACAACTTGATTTTATGGATCAACCGAAATATTTACTACCGGGAGTTAATGTACATATTAGACTGAAAAGGTCTGATTCTGCATTATCTCTTACTAGTGCAACTACTGCACCAATATGTCAATTAGTTGATGCAAAATTATTGGTGAGAAGAGTTCGAGTAGACCCTTCAGTATTAGCTGGTCATCAATTGGGTCTTAATTCAAAACATGCAATTTATCCATTAAAAACAAAGGAAATTGTACAATTTGCTATTGCTAAAGGTGCTTCATCATTCTATAAAGAACAAATATTTGGTGACAGAAGAATGCCTAATTTTATTCTGATAACATTTCAAAGTGAAGCACAATATAATGGATCATATACTGCATCCAGCTCGATTTTCAAAAACTTTGGTGTTACATCATTGACTTTGTCGAAAAATACTGATTATAGAGAAACATATATTCAAGATTTCGAGAATGATAATTACTGCGCGACATATATGCAGAGTATTGTTAGAAATCTGGGTTATTTAGATAAAAATTTGAATTGCGGAATAACTCTAGAAGATTTTAAAAGCAAATACCCATTTTTTACATTTGTTTTAGCCCCTGATTTTGATTTAAATCAAAGTCAATTACCTCAAAATGGAAATTTACGACTGGATATAAAGTTTGCAAGAGCTATTACTGAACCAGTACATGTTATAATATATGGAGTATTTGAAAATGAAGTTCAAATTACTGCAAATAGAACTGTGTTGGTATAAATGTATACAGAAACATAAAAAAGTTATCATGGAGTAAGTTGTTTTTTATACTCTGGATTTATTTAAATAGTTCTGTTCAGGTCAATAAAATCGGAAAACAGATATTGGGAAATGAATTTGTTGGAGTTTTTCCTCTTGATAAAATTCCATATTTGAGCAATAATCAAGCAATAATCGTCAATACTCATTCGTCTCATCTTGGTGGAGAACATTGGATAGCTATATATGTGAAACCTGGTAATATATTCGTGTTCGATCCTATGGGTTTTTATTACCCTGCTTTGTTGATATCAAAACTACAAACAATGGGGAAACCTATTGTGTATAATAAAACTATGTTTCAAAATCCCTTGACCCAAACATGTGGTCAACATTGTTTAGCTTGGTTATTGTACAAAAAATTTGATGTTTAATAAATGTATCCTTTCCTTTATTGTTGTGGTTATTAATATTATTATTTTGAAAAAATATTATTATTTTGAAAAATATTATTATTTTGAAAAAATATTATTATTTTTAATTAATTTTATTATTATTTGCATAAATATTATTAATTCTACATAAAGAACACATTTGCCTGATGCATGCACAGTGCAAGTTAACAAAGGCATGACTAACAAAGGCAGTCACATGTTTTTCTGAATGATTTATGTTACATACATGCATGCGTGTGATTGGTTGAGTTAGTAAAATATTCAGTGTAAATGTATGTGTGTCTATATTCTCATTGGTTGGGACAGGAAAATATTCATTCTCTTTATAAACATTGACAAATCTAAAATTTGTCACAATTATTTCAAAATTTTTAAAAATCTATTCAAAATGGCAAACAATAATAATAATCGCATCTTGAGAGGACTCTTGACGAGTGGTAATTTATTTTATTTTATTTTATTTTATTTTATTTTTATTTAGATATAGTAGATTGGTTTGAAGTCACAGAAAACGAAGATATTCTGAATCTGGATAATATATTCGGTAAATTTATTATTATTATTTTAATTTTTATTATTATTTTCTTTAGAACCTATCATCATTAGCGATGATGAGGAAGATGATATAGTTTTTATGGGAGAAATGAATGCCCCAGTTAATGATGGGCAAAACAATATTGTCAAAGAAAAAAGTAAATTTAAATATTTTTTCATTTTATTAAATTAATTTTTTCATTTTAGAAAATGTTTCAATTTTCAATGTCGATATTGACGACGAAATTATTAAAAGCATCTCTGAAGATGATGTAGTTTTTATGGGAGAAATGAATGCCCCAGTTAATGATGGGCAAATCAATGTTGTCAAAGAAAAAAGTAAATTTAAATATTTTTTCATTTTATTAAATTAATTTTTTCATTTTAGAAAATGTTTCAATTTTCAATGTCGACGAAGAAATTATTAAAAACATCTCTGAAGATGAAAGCCTGTCTGAAGAAGAAGAAAATGATTTATGCCTGTCTGAAGATGATTCCGATATGGATTCGTTATGTTAGATTTATTTATTTTTAATATATTTTTTATATGCTTTTAAAATTTATAAGGAATTTTTAAATATTTTCATATTAATTTCATTTATTTCTTAAAAACTTTTGTAATTAATTTATAACGAATTTATGATGAATTTATGAAGAAAATGATTTATACCGAATTAATAAGAAAATGATTTATGAAGAAAATGCTATATGCCTAAATTAAGAAGAAAATGATTTATGATGAAAATGCTATATGCCCAAATTAAGAAGAAAATGATTTAGGATGAAAATTAAGAAGAAAATGATTTATAATGAAAATTATGATTTATGACCAAAATAATGATGAAAATGATTTATGCCCAAATTAAGAAGAAAATGATTTATGCCCAAATTAAGAAGAAAATGATTTATGCCCAAATTATGATTTATGACCAAAATAATGATTTATGATGAAAAATGATTTATGAATTTATGATGAAAATGATTTATAACCAAAATTATGAAGAAATTATGCCTAAAATTATGATGAAAATGATGAAATTTATGAAGAAAATGATTATATGAAGTAAATACTACTTTTTTGAAATATAATGAAATTATTGTGAAAATATTTAAAATTATAGTTATAAAATAAAACCTTGTAGTTTGCTATGTGCATCTACAATAGTTAAAATACTTATAATATTAATAATAATAATAATAATAATAATAATAATAATAATAATAATAATGTAGTCTACAGTGAGCACGTAGCTACATAGTAGTCTGCAGTCAGCATGCAGCTACTGCTCTCTAATAATATTAATAATAATAATAATAATAATAATAATAATAATAATGTAGTCTACAGTGAGCACGTAGCTACATAGTAGTCTGCAGTCAGCATGCAGCTACTGCGCTCTAATAATATTAATAATAATAATAATAATAATAATAATGTAGTCTACAGTAAGCATGTAGCTACATAGTAGTCTGCAGTCAGCATGCAGCTACTGCTCTTTAATATAATAATAATAATAATAATAATAATAATAATAATAATAATAATAATAATAATAATTGACCCATAATTTCTACTAGTAGTTTGCAACTACATCTCTCTTATAATAATAATAATTGACCCATAATTTCTACTAGTAGTTTGCAACTACATCTCTCTTATAATAACTTTAAATTAATAATAATAATAATAATAATTGACCCATAATTTCTACTAGTAGTTTACAACTACATCTCTCTTATAATAATTGACCCATAATTTCTACTAGTAGTTTGCAACTACATCTCTCTTATAAAAATAATAATAATAATAATAAAAATAATAATAATAATACTTTTAAATTTCCACGTCTTTGTTAGTTTTGATCTAATAATATACCCTTTATTAATAATTGTTAATAGTTATCCCGTTTTATTGTCTAATAAAACTGAATAACTACTAACAATTGATAATAAAGATATTACAACAATATTACAACAATATTTAGATAATTATTAAATAAATTTATTAATAGGTAAATTATATCCTCGTTATTGTGTTTCTTCGACTGGGCATACTAAAGTATGTCACAAAAATATGAGAAAATACTATGGGCATAAATTCTATGGAATCAAATACTATTTATGCCCAATATGCCAGACTTCCCAACCTATAAAATATAGTGATTTTTATAATAGTCATTCTAATCATTTAAACCAATTTCCATCAAATAAAAAGAAACTTTTTAATAAGTTAAATAAAAATAATACAGCACAAACTATAAATAATACAGCACAAAATATCAAAACTATAAATAAAAATGTGAATAGCACAACACAAAATACTAAACATATCAAAAATGTGAATAGCACAACACAAAATACCGAACATATCAAAAATAAAAATGTGAATAGCACAGCACAAAATGTAATTAATAATGTAATTAATAATGTAAATAATAATGTAAATAAAAAACGGCCTGCTGTTACTCCTGTGTCTTGTGTTCCATCTAAAATTGTTAAAGTTATTGATGGTGGTGATGAAATAGATAATATTCTAAATAATATATTAAATAATAATCAAATAGGTGGTTCAGTTGATATAGACAACGAGCCAGAAATAGAATTAGATTTTAAGGGGGCTAGAAAAAATCTAAGGTTTGACGTGGAGAAAGACGCCTTAGTACAAATATCCATAACACCAAAAATTATTCAAAAATTAATATCAGAAATGAACGGTATGGGGCCCGTTAAAATTCAGTTCACGGTTCTGATTCAATTTGAGAAAGACGGCGAATTAAAGGATAATTTCTTTTCTAATAACGCCGAAGTTTTTACGGAAAACTTTTTAATAAATGGCATCACTAAATTAAATAATAAGATAGAAAAATTTACATATTTAGGTAGCGGATGGCGGGTTGTTAAAATTAAAGAAATCGACTTTATAATAAATAAGTATAAGATTATGAATAGGTTAGCTGGACATAGTTATATCCCCACCCCAGCGGCTTTAAAGTCTAAAAAAGCCATTGTTAATATTAAGAACACAGATGATATGTGTTTTATATACAGCGTTCTAGCCCTCTTAAAGCGTGATGTTATACGCAGAAATAAACATCGAGTTAGTGCTTACCAAAATTATTTGGATGAAATTAATTTTGACCCCATTAGTGATTGCCCTATGAGATTAAGTAACATCCCAAAATTCGAACGCAAAAACCGTGAACTTAACTTAGCGATTAATGTTTTAATATATAGAAATAAGCCAGCTAAACCTGTCAGCAATGATGATGATTATATCCCTCATCACCCCCAGTTAGACATTATTCACCGATCTAAGGTCATAGGTGGTGAACCAATATATTTACTTTTATTAGAAGACGGTGATAATTTTCATTACACCGCAGTTTTTGATCTTCAAAAACTAATGAATTCACACCCAAATAGCTCCTGTCACCTTTGGATTCGCGTCAACTGGTGCCCACATTGCCTTAATGGCTTCAGACATAGGAGCGCTTATGATATCCATGTAGACCTATGCCGTAAGAATCAAATAGGTTCTACTTTATATACATTACCTAAAGAGAAAAATTTAATATTTTCAAACTACGCAAAAACAGTAACCCCGCCATTCGTAATATATGCAGATTTTGAGTCGATTTTACCTGAGGATATCACACACCATCAGAAACATATGCCGATAACAGCAGGCATGTTACTAATTAATAATTATAACAAAACTAAATTTTATTATGAGTTTGTTGGTGAGGATTGCGTGCTGTCTTTCTTGCATAAGGTGGAGGAAATTGCTGTCACAATTGTCCTGCCATATTACGAAATTAACTGTAATAAACCTATGCAAACCTTGTCTTTCGCTGAAGATCGTGCTTTCTTTGATTCCAGGACCTGCTATCTTTGTAAAAAATTTATTAGAGATAGAGTTAGGGACCATTGTCACTTCACAGGTAAGTATCTTGGTGCTGCCTGTAGGAAATGTAATGTGTCTCGCAGAATTCAGAGACAGTTACCAGTTGTTTTTCACAATTTGAGGGGATACGATCTCCATCATATTTTGAAGTATGGTTTGAGTAATTTTCCTTCTTGGGAATTGAATATTATTCCAACCACTACGGAAAAATTTATCTCTCTCATCGCGTACATTAACAAATTGCCTGTTCGTTTTATTGACAGCATGCAGTTTGTTAATTCATCACTTGCAAAAGCTGTTAAGACTCTTTCCGATCTGCCTTTAACTTCTTCTGTTTTTGATGGCGCAATTGTTCGAGCAAAAGGTATCTTCCCTTATGACTTCGCTACATCTCTTGAGGTCCTGGAATCAACTCTTGAACTACCTCCTATTTGGGATTCTGTGTCTAATGATGAATATGAATTAGCCCAAGTTATTTGGACTCAACAAAATTGTAACAATATGTTAGACTATATGTTAACATACCTTAAACTTGACGTGTTTCTCCTCGCAGATTATTTTACACAATTCCGTGAAAAGGCCATTGCATACAATGGTCTTGAGCCTCTAAATTTTTATGGCATTCCCGGTATGTCATGGGCCTCAGCGCTTATGACATTAAAGGAACCCATTGAACTTTTACAGGACATGGAAATGTTTAATTTCTATGAAGGAGGGATACGGGGTGGGTTAACATTTGTTAACAAACATTATGTTGCAAGTTCTGAAGACACAGAACTCTTGTATATAGACATAAATAACTTGTATGGTTGGGCCTTAAGCCAAAATCTTCCGTATGCTGATTTTGAATGGGTGTATGATGACCTTGATTCTGTCTTGTATGAATGTAAGAATGCTGATATCGATAACCTTCCATATGGGTATACTATGGAGGTTGATATTGATATCCCTGATTGTGTGCATGATTATTTGAATGATTTTCCGATTGCTCCGGAAAAAATGTGCCCGCCAGATTCGAAAGTTGAGAAGTTAATGCTCACGCATTGGCCGAAGAAGAACCATGTTCTTCATTGGCGACTTCTCAAATTGTATATTGAATTGGGGGCTTTAATTAAAAATGTACATAGGGCAATTAAATTTAAACATGCACCCATTTTTAAAGAATACATATCAACTAATACAAATTTGCGCTCAAATTCAACATGCGAGCTGCATAGAGATTTATACAAATTATTTAATAATAGTCTGTATGGGAAATCCGTGGAAAACCTTAAAAAACGGATGAATTTGAGGCTATGCAATTCAGCTGAAAAGATGATTGTATATGCTTCAAAGCCGACTTTCAGGAAATCAATTAAAATTGCTGATGACCTGATTGCTGCACATCTGTATAAGGATTCTATATGTTTAGACAGGCCTAGCTACATTGGTCAATCTGTGCTAGACCTGTCTAAACTGAGGATGTACCAGTTACAGTATATCGAATTGGCCAAATATAGAAATGAATTTAACTGTGATATTAATATCGTTGCCGGCGATACTGACTCCTTTTTTCTTGAGGTTAGGCACTGTAAGCTTGACACTCTTTTGCCGGCAATGATTCGTGACAATCTTTTAGACACTTCCAACTATGACCCGGCACATCCCTTATACTCTAGAAACCTTGATTCTGTGATAGGTAAATTTAAAGATGAAAGTAAAGGTCTAGGGTATAAGGAATGGGTTTTCTTAAGACCCAAGTGCTATAGTTTGTTAGGGGCTAAAGATCATTTGAAAGCAAAAGGAGTCAGGTTAATAGGTACAGAAATTAAGCACGAATCATATTTAGAATGCTACAATAACAACGTAGTATTTTCTGTACCACAAAGTAGGATAGGGACGCGGAACCATCAATTGTTTACATTTAAAAACAATAAAATCGCATTGTCAAACAACGACGACAAGCGGTTTTGGGTGGGGAAAAATTCCAGTCTGGCATATGGGCATTATTTAGGATTTGAGGAAACAGATGCTGGCCAAGTATTAAATCATGAGGAGATTGGTGGCCAAGTTTTTAATCCTGAGGAGATTGGACCGCTTTTTGGTGGAGAAAGCCCATCTTTCGATGATCCAGACAGCCCTATAAACAATGTTGATTTAACAGACATTGATGATATTGTTTTATCAGATTAATATATCTTTTTTAAAAAAAAATGTTTTTGTATTCTTTATATATATTTTATTGAAAACTCGTTATAGTTTTCACCATTCTTTCTATGCTTAAACATTATATTTAATTAATTATCGAAAATGTTTCAGCATAGAAAGGATATTATTTGTAAATTTTTATTTTGTGATTGTTTTTATATATTTGGTATACAAGCAGTCAGCATGCATACTGCTCTCTAATAATAATAATAATGTAGTCTACAGTGAGCACGTAGCTACATAGTAGTCTGCAGTCAGCATGCAGCTACTGCTCTCTAATAATAATAATAATAATAATAATAATAATAATAATAATAATAATAATAATAATAATAATAATAATAATAATAATAATAATAATAATAATAATAATAATAATAATAATAATAATAATAATAATAATAATAATAATAATAATAATAATAATAATAATAATAATAATAATAATAATAATAATAATATTTGATTGGCTATCTCAATTTTTATAAATATAAAAACAAAAGTAATTTATTTATTAAGAAATTTATTAAGAAATTTATTACTAATGATTTCTACGAGTAAAACTGATGAATGTGTAAATCATTTGGTATCATTATTATTATTTTGTCAATATTTATAAAAATGTTACTTATAGCAAAGAAGTCCAACCTATTCCGAAATTTCATCGAAATTTTTTAACAATGCAGTTGAAGATTTTATAAATAATCATGATACTTACACTGATAAGCAAATCATAAATATTTTAAAAATTTTCAAACATTCCTCTATTGAATATTTGAGGGATTTATTTAATTATGAGAAATCCATTTTAAAGTTATCCTGTTATTTAATGTACTTAGAAAAAATAGCGGTAAACAACGAATCACTGAATGAATACTTTTGGAGTTGTATGTTTTTAAGGTTGAAACCTGTATATAGTAGATTGATTTATGAATGGATAGCAAAAGCCGATTTGATTGAAAATAAGCTAACGAAAAAACTGAACGATATTAAGAAAAGGTATTTGACTTGTTCAATTTGTAAAGAAAATCAAGTTTCGGTTTTGTATTTACCGTGTGGTCACGTGATTGTTTGTTCTGAGTGTCACAAGAAGACTATTCGCAAGTGTCAAGCCTGTTCATCACTAATTAATGAATATCATACTATATACATGTAAATCAATATTTAATTTTATTGTTTAAATAAATGTATGTTTTGTTGATTTGTTGAGCGTGAGCAGTACCCTTGTGAGCATTACCCATAGGGGGACAAAATATTTTGTCGGATAGACTATGAGTATATAGACTCGGAGTATATAGATTAATAATAATAATAATAATAATAATAATAATAATAATAATAATAATAATAATAATAATAATAATAATAATAATAATAATAATAATAATAATAATAATAATAATAATAATAATAATAATAATAATAATATTAATAATAATAATAATAATAATAATATCTTTAGAAATAATAATTGGAATAACGAGATATATGGCTCATTCGAAAGGTCTTGGATTGAGCTTTAAAATGAGCTATCGATGAATAATTTTCGTTGGCGGGAACCTTTAAAAATTTAAAAATAATAATATGACCTTGAAAATAAATGTCTTTGTTCTACAGATGACCTTGAAAATAAATGTCTTTGTTCTACAAATGACCTTGAAAATAATAATATTTTGAAAAATAATAATATGACCTTGAAAAAATAAATGTCTTTGTTCTACAAATGACCTTGAAAATAATAATATTTTGAAAAATAATAATATGACCTTGAAAAAATAAATGTCTTTGTTCTACAAATGACCTTGAAAATAAATGTCTTTGTTCTACAAATGACCTTGAAAATAATAATATTTTGAAAAATAATAATATGACCTTGAAAATAATAATATTTTGAAAAATAATAATAAAATAGTCAAATGACCTTGAAAAATGGTCTCGGGAAAATGTTAATAACTTTTATACTACTAATGATAAAAATTATTTCTATGGCTCAAAAGATTTGTCTTCGTCTGGGCTTCAAAATGATGTATCAATTGTTAATTAATTTTGAAAACTCAAAAAGTTCTGGCGCCCCGAAAAGTAGGACTCCGCTAGCACAGTTAATAATATTTTTGAAAAATAATAATAATTATATGACCTTGAAAAATGGTCTCGGGAAAATGTTAATAACTTTATGAATAGTGATGATGATGATACTTTCAATAGCTCATTCGAAAGGTCTTGCACCAAGCTTCAAAATGATGTATCAATATTTAAATAATTTTGAAAACTCAAAAAGTTCTGGCGCCCCGAAAAGTAGGACTCCGCTGGCACAGTTAATAATATTTTGAAAAATAATAATAAAAATAATAATATTTTTGAAAAATAATAATATGACCTTGAAAATAAATGTCTTTGTTCTACAAATGACCTTGAAAAAAAAATGTCTTTGTTCTACAGATGACCTTGAAAAATAAATGTCTTTGTTCTACAAATGACCTTGAAAAAAAATGTCTTTGTTCTACAAATGACCTTGAAAATTTTATGAGTCATACGACCTTGAAAATGACCTTGAATGAGTCATACGACCTTGAGAATGACCTTGAATGAGTCATGGTCTTTGTTTAAATGACCTTGAATGAGTCATATGACCTTGAATGAGTCATGGTCTTTGTTCTACAAATGACCTTGAAAATTTTATGAGTCATCCGATGAGTCATGGTCTTTGTTTCAATGACCTTGATGAGTCATATGTCTTTGTTCTACAAATGACCTTGAAAAAAAATGTACTTTTAGACTTAGAAAAATTTTTTACCCCGGGGGGGGGGGTTGTGCTAGCGGAGTCCTGTTCTAGCGGTGCCCTAA